>PDNB01000125.1:0-92225 GCA_002573585.1 Helicocarpus griseus UAMH5409 | reverse complement strand
GGGGGGGGGGAGAACCCAGAAGAGATGGGGAGGAGAAGAAAGGAAGAAGAAGAAAAGACGAAGTGAGCGGAGCGGAAGACGCTTTTTATACCCGCGCCCGGCGGACGGAGAGGGAAGTCACCCCGAACACTCAGAAATTACCCGATTAGGCAGTCGGTTTTGCGGCGGGGGGAGGAGCGGGGGCGGACTCCGCTGCCATGCCTTCCTAGAGCGGAAGGGCGCATTACCGCATTGGGCAATCCCGCTCCGGTCAATACCCCCCTCCTACCCTTTTGGGACAATTTTGGGCCCGTAAGGCTGGGTAAAGGCCGTACGGGAGAGTGTGTGAAGCCGGCGGAAATATTCGTATGCCAGTGTAAGCTAAATGTATTCCGCGCAGTAGTTGTGGGTATCTTGATAAGCTCGTCGCGACGAGTCCGTAGGTACCAATATCGTAGATGGAATGTATCGGGGAGACGCTGTATGGCATCGGGCTTGCGATGATCGTGGGATTTTGACCGCTAGAAACGCCGCTGGACCCATTATCGTGGCCGCCTCCACGACGCGGGGATATCATGGTGGTTAGTGGGGGTAGATCGATAGAGCCCCTTTTTCTCTTCTTGTAGATGTGGTTTTTGCGTGCCGTAGCCGTTTAGGGGGCGTGGTTGACCCTGGATTGCGGTTCTCCCGCCAAACCCGCTGCGCCGTGCAACTGAGGTACACAACGTCGTTGGAAGAATAAAAATACAAACAGCCGATAGGAAACACACGGGATGTCGCTCTGGCAAGTGATCTCAGCCTCATGCCTGCCGTGGGGTCGGCGGTGGGCCCAAATATGGATAGCATGGCTCGTGCATCGATCCCTGTCAGTCTCCACATAGCTTAAATCCAACGACATCCAACCCACGCGGGGATATCTACACATCGAGTCGGTTTCTACGGCCTACTCGAACAGGCTAATGGGAATTTTAAGCAGAGTCGGGGCATATCGCCAAAGTTGGGCTGGCTCCCCTATATCTAGGAGGGGCCTTGCGACACGTACAGCCACAGACTACGGGCCAAATGCACAGGAAACACTCTACGTGGCATACACGATCGTATATATACAACTATTTACTAGACGTCTACGGCCTTTGAGCGTCGAACGCGGGCGAAATCTGCTACACGCACTCATCAACAGGCCACGTCTGATATGCATGACTAATAAGGTTATGTGCCTCGACGGCTGTATGCCCGCGCAGACCGAATCAAAACCAACCACCGGCAGTATAAGCTCTTAAAGGCTGATAATAAATGGCTTTGTACAAAGTTACATTCAGGAACCAGGCACATCACATCAACGGCTACCAATCACTGTCGCGCTACACATATGCAGGTCATCGCTGATCTGCAGCCGATCGTCGCGCCAAGATTTTGACTAATCACCTTAATCCGACTACAACCCTTCCAAACGCGACTAAAGGGAGACAATTTCTCTATTACAGAAACTCATGTACTTCAAGTGCTACGTCGGGAAGGGCACTGTGAGGGCACCGGAATGTGGTCGATTTTGTTCCTGTTCTTTTCTATGAGCAAACCGCCCTGACCTCAGTCTCTTCGCTAACATTCTTTAGGACCAGTCTCTGACAAGAAGTCAGTTAGTCAATCATATAAAATGCGAATAGAAGAGCTTGACCACATACGCTGAATGAAGCTGCCTGTCAGCCAGCATCAACGAGGCCAGCATGACTAGTCTCCAATCCCCAGTGTCAGTCTGCTTTGTTCTGCCTCCCGAAATCCGCAATCTCATCTATCTTAAGCTGTGGCGGCCCTGCGGCTCCTGCCAACATATATTTTGGCACCATGACTCTGGTAATCAACTGAAATCACATTTTTGCCGTTGGCGGTGCACCACACAATACAAAGTTGAGAATGAGCTGCAAAAGGAGATTGAGGTGTTACGCAACACACTCGCTGTTCCCTTGGGTCGGGACATGAAAGACTCCCTATACTGCCGTCGTCTTCGGTCACCCTGGATAAACCATTGGCCCTGCAGTGAACATGCTGAGCATGTACATGGCGCCCATGCGATCGATGTCTTTTTGACTTTCTGGGTCGATTGCTGGAAGAACCATCCGCCTTCCCAGGACCCATATATTCCAATGCTTTTGTCATGTAAAGTCAAGCAAGTCATCGAAGGGAGCAAAAAACTCCGTGGAATGCCTAGCATCCATATGAGTCAACAACATTTGTATTTACAGACATGATGGCTCTTCAGATGTTCACCGCCTACTATGGCTTGCCACCGCTTATGCAATGATTGGCTAAAAAACCACTTGCGCCTCCAGCCTTTTTTAATACGCTAGGCACCTGGAATTATTTCTCGGCCCAGGTCTTCCCTCGTCAATATTCTGCTCCATGCGGCACGAAGATCCTCACGATATCTACGATTTTCACTGGTTGCGACTCCACCAATTTCAGAAGCTAAAAATCATGAGTATATGGATAGCTGCCCGCGGCTATGCATTAATAATTGATGCTGCACGTGGCTTGCATCACATCACCGGTCTGTATTTCGATGCCTTAAAAGAAGCGCTGTCATGTTTCCGTCACTTAGACTCGCTCATTCTTAGTACACCCTTGTCCTGGAGCACAGGACCCGAAGATGGTTTTGTTGAAATATCACCCACCCGGGCATCCGTGTCTGGAAGAGGGCACTGGCGATAGGTTTCATCCAGTTCTAGTACCCATTATCCTGGAACGGAAACTCCGTTTGATGAGCTTATCCTTACTAGAAAGGCTAGGTATGTCTACATCCCGGTTATGTTAATGTCAGCAACTGAGCCATGCCATGTTAATTTGCTTCGATAGAGACTTACGAGTGTCACTTCGTGGAGGTACGTCGGACGATGTCATTACCGCGCGTGCGAGGAGTTTGGAAGTAAACTCCATATCCGAGGAGTATCGAAATACATACAGTTTGATCGTTAACTAGGTGGTGCCCCGCTGGCTTGCTGGTATAACTTTCCATTGAATATGCCAAGGTATCTCGAACTAATCGGGTCCCTTTATCCTCGTCTCCTATTTTATGCGTTGGCTGTTTATGATAGTGTGATTTGCGCCTGCATTTTGAACTCCGACTGGCTGCCTTCTGTTGGCTACATGATATTGACCTAGAAGTGATCAATTAGATAACAAGACTGACCGGAAAATCTCATTTCTATTATATTCTGGGGCATTCTTTTTACTTCCGATATTTCTGCGCCTCACCCAGCGAACTATAATACATTGTATAAAGTTTTGGGTTGTATGTCTCGGGAGGAGGCGGGATGATGGAGGGGGATAAAAAGGCAATGGCTTCCTAGATAAGCTTAACTCTCTTGCCTCATGTTCTTTCAATACGGTACTGATGAGGTATGATTAACAACAAAGTATTGGCTGCCTTTTAAACTTCGGAGTCGAGCGGTATGTCAGCAATAAATAGATGACTTCTCCACACAACAATCAGTTCAGCCCATCCATCCAACTTCTATTCTCATCAACACAAAGACTTGTGGAAGCAGCAGACGCGAATATGCGACTTTGGATAAGCTGGCATTTCGCCTAGTTGAGATGATCATGCTTTGCTACGCCAGAACCATGGAATCTGGAGCTTCTCAACCACACGCATCCGGTCATCCGTTAAAACATTCGAGAAACAACTCCAACAACGACACGATATTTAGGTGGCCGTTCGCTCTTGCGGCATCCAAAGATTCACAAATGCGGTCTTCTCCATCTTTCCCATAGAATGACCCGCTCATTAAGAGTACCTTTACTATTGCTTCATGGCCCCCCACGGCGGCAGCAGTCATCGGGGTTTCGCCATCATGGTAACTCCTGACCAAGGCATCAACCCTCAGATCTCCTATCAGCAAGTGAACTACACTCTTATTTCCCTTCCTAGCGGCTATATACAAGGCTGTGTCGTCCCAGGTACTCATTTGGTTAACGTCCAAGTTAGGGCATGCGAGGAGGGCCTGGACAATATCCTCATGTCCTTCTGCGGCTGCTACCTCTAGCGCCGTGAAATAGGACTCAGATCCTTGATTCACATCAATGTTCGGGTGTGCTAATAACAATTTGACACCAACTCCAAATCCAATAGAAGCTGCGCAACCCAAAGCAGCGAGGCCGTTATCTCCTGGTCCACTGAGGAAGTTGACATCCAGCTTGGAATGTTGTAATAAGACTTTTAGCACCCCCTCTTCTTCCGGAGTGTTGCAATTGCTAAGGCAGAGATGTCATAATCTTTTCTATAGGAGATCATAATATTGGCATCGACATCGTCCCTTTTAAGTATTAGCTTCACAACCTCCTCATGTCCGTACTGACAAGCCCATATTAAGGGTGTCCCTCCATGCATCAGGCTACCGTAAGCTGGCCGTATCGGAGGACTTTCCAGAAACCTTTTTAGCAGCATTGTATACCCATTCAGTACATGATAACTTATCGGGGTGTAGGGGTGGATATCTTCGGAATTGACGTCAACATCCTTCCGTGCCAGGAGCAGCTTAGCAACCTTTTCTTGGTCTGTAGCCGCCGCGCATATGAGAGGATTGCTAAAAAATTTACTCTTTGCATTTGCCTCCGCGCCCGAGTTGAGGGGTAGCTGGACAACGTCGACATTGCCAGCTGTGGCTGCAAGGTGCAGAGCTGTGTACCCATCGCGTACACGAGTATGCGGGCTCGCGCCTCTATCAAGGAGAAGTGATACTGCAGCAGTATGGCCTCCCCAAGCTGCCGCGTGCAGGGGCGCTCCGAAAAATGTGTGTTCGACAGCCGGGTTTGTACAGTTGTTGAGCAGGATTTCCATATCCTTAATTCTCCCCTCGGCAGCTGCAGCAATTAGTGTGATACCATGAGAGTCAGCGAATTCAACATGGTTGTCTGCATAGTAACCTGCCATTTTGTGCATAACGAACCAGACTCCTGAGCATCCTATTGCTGCCAATATTAATCCCTGCGTATTTATGGCTCGCAGAGCGTCATTGTCTTCATGATTATTTATTTGCCGCATCAATTGAGATGCTTCTTCTGCCCCCTTGTATGATTTCTCTGACCAACGGGGTGTTGCAATAATCACGATTTGCCTGTACCCACGCTGTCAAGAGTCGTATTTCTAGGCGTACTTTTGAAAGGGAAGTGCCTGGCCGGCGGGTCAAGGGAAGAACGTCGATTGTCGGCGGGAAGCTGGCCCAGTCAAATCCAAATACGTAGTCCCTAACATCCGGGTGTAACTGTTTTGTCATTCCCTTGAGCAGCCACTAAATAACCAGGTCATCAAATTGCTCTAAATGCACGGGGTTAGCCGATTAGTCCATTATGTAGTAGCGTGAAAGGCGTACTGCAAACCAATCGCAAATTCAGCAACCAAGTCACTTCTGCATCCCAGTCGAGATCGCCGGTTTCTGGAGACAGATTTTTGAAGGCTTCGCGAACCAGCTCTGTTGGGAGGCTAAGGAGAGCCATTTTCCCTTTTTGTTTCGGGAACGGTCAACTTGCAGGCGAAGTCAATCCGTGGAGGCAAGGATCTGCTGGCAATGGCAGTGAGAGATGTTCGGCACTCTGTCTTCAAAGCATGAGGATTAGTATGTCTGTCCTGGGATTGCTTCAAGCGGATCGCGACTCAAGGTGGACCACGGGGTTTGTCACCTATCCTACCGGGTTGCCCCAATCCCCTAAATCGCCTTTTCTACTTTCTTGAGAACAATTATGCGGAACAAGTAACGGAGGACTCTGGTTGAAACAAGATATCTCAGGTTCTCTGCGGGTACGAATCTTGAATTGATTCATGGATTATGAATATGCATCTAATAAAGAGGAAGTTGGAGAGCATCGAAATCATTCACAGATAACATCATTAAATAACATACAAGTGTAATTACTCATTTCGCTATGCTTCTCATTTTAGACAAGAGCATAGGCATAAGAGATTAGAGGTATGATTCTGTTATATGACTTCTGTCCCTTTCTTCTTGCTGACATTGATGAATTAGTTGAAACATGTGAGGATGTCTCCTCCTTTTTAAATTTAATTAGACTTTAATTCCGGCAGATAATGCAAAAGATATTGTGACTAGGTAAATACAACATCAGAAAACGGACATACCTCTATAAAAAAATTTCTCTAACAATAAACGGACAAAACCCAATGCTGAATTTCGACCATGCCATTTTCAGTCTTATTTCTTAGGGCGAATCTCCCCGGTCTTCTCGATTTTGTACTGTCTGCTTACGAGCTCAATAACCAGCGTTATGTATGCAAGAACATCTGGATTGTCTAGATTCTGATGTTTAAAATGGATTTTCCACAGTAATAAGATTACCCTATGGGGTCATCTTTCAAATTCCCAAACGCAGACAGATGAAAGAGCTAAGCCTGATTAGCAGAAACCAAATCTCAGTGGGTGTAAGGCAATCTAACTCACCTCATGGTGTAAAGTCAAGTCAAAGCTATTGCCTAGAGTGTCTATCGGGGAGTGTTCTTTGGCTATCTCCTGGCATGTTTTAAGTGCATCAGGTTTTGCTGCGTTAGCGAGCTCCCTTTGTGCCAACGACTCGAAATCTTTCCTTTCGAGATATAGTGGATGAAACGTGATGGTGTCGGGAATAGTCCTTGGTTCACCTTCCGGTTTCATTTTATCATTGATGACTGCGGCGTCGATCTTGTTCCTTATTTGACTTTACCAGCGTCCTTCTCGTCCTTCATTTTGTTTAATGGGGATTTTAAGTCCTCCATATCCATCCGTGCATTGTCATAGATATATGGGCCTACCAGTTCGTACTCGAATCCGATCATGTCCGGTCCACAGTAAATGACCTGTTCAAAAGACACTGTAAATTATGAAGATTCACTGGAGTTTAGCACAGATAAACCTGCGAAGTTGCGGTAGTGATTCTCTACTTCTTGCCGCAACCTAGTCCAGTCATCAGAATCAGAAAATCTGTCGTCTTTACCAACAGGGACATTTAAAAATGAGGACTTTCTCGAATTTTCCTAAATTCCAATTAGTGCATTGATGTAGACCACCAATGGGCTTTTGATAGGCGGTCAGATCTATGTAGCTCAACTTACCAATTACCTCATCCACCTTTTTCTCGCAGTCTTTTTTCCCGCACTCGCTTGGGATATTCATGCCGGTAATGATAGAATAAACGCGACGGTTCTCAACTGGATATTGCGGCTCTGCCAACAGCTGTGAAGATGATACCCACATCTTTGCAGAGTACAGACCGCCGCTACGAGGGCGGATGCTGGCCTGCGTTGTGGTCAGCGTGTATTACTTGTTGGTTAAGGGGGCAAAAAAGTGATGTTCAGGGGTCTAGATATCATGTAGATAGATGCTCATCTAGTTACGAGCCGGTCCCATATTATATCTTTGGTAACAAGCTACCCCGTATGCTATGAGCGAGATCACCACCAGAGAAGGCAGAGCGTTGCATACAAGGACCACAGATCGCTTAACAGCGCGGGTTGCAGCTGGGTTTCCGGCTATTCTATTCCACACTCAGTGTTCGGTAGACATTTGCAGTTCCTAGGCGTAACAGTTCTGAATTATTTATATATCAAGAATAATAGCATCATTTGCATGGCAGTCGCTGCTGAGTCATCCCGGGAATGGCGCCGAGTCCGAGACGTCAACCATCCCGCAGCCACCGCAACCTGGAGTTCATGGGTAAACTCGGGGCTTAAGAACCGGGACTTACCATCATTGAACAAGTTATGCAGAGACTGACTCAAGCAGGTATTCAAGGCTCAAGCAAAACCGCCTCAGGACCTCGCCAAATGAGTTCTTCGATTTCTCGTATCGCGGTCCTCCGTCAAAAGCCACATGGACCGCAGCCTACCAGGTGTAAAGGGACATGTCTTGGACTCTTCGACAGGGCGCGTCTGCCTCTATCTTTCTTTGGGCTTAGTCGCATTGTCTAGACTTGGATTCCGCAAAGGATTTCAGCGCTAGCGACACTGTCAATGTGTGCTCCCGACCCTTCTAACTGGATCCTGGTCGCCTTGGCAAGGGTTCAGATCCTACAAAGAGGTCCAGCCCTCGTAGTTTATCAGGTTAACCAACCATTCTTCACCGGCCATGATGGCGTCGGGCCCGCTGGGTGAAATTTACGATGGACCAGTGCGGCGCCCAAAGAGCGAGAAATTCCCCTTGGATATTTATAGAATGTCCGCGGAAGAACCTCAAGCGCGGAGTTACTTCTGCCGTTCTTCTCAACGTGATGATGGCAATTGAAACGAAATTCTTTTTGCCGGTTTCTCTTCTTCTCTCTACCATGTTTGACCAAATCAACGCGGGCTGAAACCTTCCGGATTCATGAGTGATTCTCCGCGGTCGTTGCCGGCCGGTTGGTTGGCGGTTTCAGTCTTTTCTTCACGCGGATTGAAAGTTGGCATCTTTGCGTTTGTGTCGCTGTCTTTGGTTTGTTTTGCAGCATTTTATAACCCTACGGTGTTCCGCCGCCCAGTTTCACCCTCCTCATATTCTCCCTGGAATATAAACAGTACTCAACTCGCAGGAGAAAACGAGAACCTCACCCAGAACCACACACCTGCAGCTTTTTCAAAAACTAGTCTCACAAAACCTTCGAATTTGAAAATAGTTGCTGTGATATTCTACGGACGGCCGGATAGAGTTGAGATACTTGACTGTTATCTCAAGCGCAATTTGGCAGTAAACGGCGGATGGGTTGACGAGGTGTACTGGGCACCAAACACTAAAAGCCAGGATGATTTAGACTGGCTGGATAAGCTTGTCCCTACGTCGTCCCAGTATAAAAAATTACCTATAGATACCCAGAAGGAGGGGTACGCCAGGATATGGGATAACGCCATAACCGAGCCGGACACTCTCTACATCAAAATCGACGATGATATTGTCTACATTGACGACAATGCGATTCCTAAAATGGTGTCGTTGAAGCTAGAACAGGACCACTCTTTTGTCGTCTCGGCGAACGTCGTCAACGGCGCACCGCTCTCCTACCATCATTTCCGCACAGGAGCCATAAGACCCTACCTTCCCGAGATGATCAAGCCCAACAGCACTGACGACGGTAACGTTACTTCTGTACAGACACCACCATGGCGTGCCTCACAACTTCCGTCCTGGGAAGGGCCCTCGGACTTTGAGTTCCCGCTCGGCGTCGGCACTTCCCCGTATCCGAACCACCGCTGGCTGCCCCTTCGCGACGGCAATCGGAGCTCCATATACCGCACACCGATCCAACATGCGCCGTGCAGTCCATGGGGAGAAACATATGGCAAGTGGTCCCTTGCGGCCCAGCAGCATTTCTCCTTCTTCGAATCCCTCGAAAAGAACGAAACAGACGTTTATGACTTTGCCCGCAGCGGTATCTGGGATATGGGATTCGAGCGGATCAGTATCAATTTCATTGCCATCTGGGGCAGGGACGTTATTGATCATCTGCCACTGAACGATGATGAGGCAATGTTGACTAAGTCTATTCCCAGACAATTAAGCAGGCGTAAGTATTGCGTTTTTGAAGTTATCTTCAATCTTTCTTACATTCCAAAAGACGTATATTTTCGTTTACGGTCGACTGACCAATTCTGCTTTCTAGCTGTCCTCGTCGCTACCGGTGCCCTCGCTTCTCATTACTCCTTCACGTCCCAGGTTAACGATCTCAGGGAAACTGACATCCTATCCCGATATCGTGCATATGCAAATGAACTCATTTGTCCTGGCACATTGTTCTAGGATGAAATAATAGGGCTGTTATCTTGTGGAGCCGTGAACCCGATATGGTAGTCAGGATTCTAGCGCCTCCTGAATTGGCCCTTTGGCCAAGCCTCCCATATCATCGAGGCTGTCTCGCGCGTTTACCCCGGATGACTTTAGCAGAAGTCGTAAAGGGATCTGGACCTCCGCACAACTTTCCCGCTTTCCTTACGGATAGACGAGCTGTGGGACTGGGTTTTTCATCTAGCTCCCAGGATCACGGAACCCTTTCTTTGATGGACTTGGTGTGGCGGGCCATACTGAACTCGGCGCAGATTAGAATGTAGATGGAAATAGGATAAAGACACAGATTGGACTAGCTATGATGTGCGCGGCGTATAATGTATGAAGAGAGCCACGGGCATATATACAAGATCGCACTCGTAACTCTCCTAGTATCGAGATTGAGGGGATGTATATGCCGCAAGAAGAAAGGAGGGCTCTAAGGGTCTAAGGTTCTAAGGGTCGAAGTGGTTGTAATACTACACATGTACAGCTCAGATGTTCCGATGATGAAGCTTGTGCTCCGTATGGAGTACAAGGGATGTGATACATTCACAATGTTCAATACTCGATTCAAATTCGCTCCGCATAATTATTATGTTCTGTAACAGTATATTTTTTGATAATCGCGCATGCATAATTTCACTGCGCCAAGAAGTGGCTGATTTTAAGACAAAATATCGGTGCTACCTCTGTCCCCAGCTGAAGTGAACACACGTCGAGCTTTTCCGGGTCATTTCTTTCCTCCTGACACCGTCTTAATCTATTCTTCTTCTAATAAACTGACTTTCTGTACCCCGGGAGACTCGAGGGGTTAGACAGCAGAAAGAGCGAGGGTCACTTTGGAGGGAAGAGGATACGGGCAGCCATGATCTCTTTGATGCCAGGAAGGAGACCCTGTGCAACAAACACCCGGGAAGAATACTACGTCGCTTCAGCCTCTCACTAAGAGCAGAAGAAACCACAGCGAAGCACGACGAAGAAAGCGGCTGTCCGCGCAGTGGAACTTGATGCATTTACTCAATGGAAACCTTTTTCTCCCCTCCCGGTTTGGAATAGAAACGAAGGAGAAAATATATCTATGTGCATTAGTTGAGGAGAATGCGGCCACTATATACAATGATAAACGACAAACAAACACCAGTCCCATATCTAAACCGATCTAGCAAAAATGTATTCCAAAAAGGTCTCGAGACGGCAAACAATATACATGTCGAATTGAAGATCCACTCTCTCTCTCACACAAAACCCTTCCACTACTAAGACGGGTGTAACTTTCCCCTTCCATCTCTAGTAGTACACATGGGCACCCCGACGCACCTTACCAGGTGCGACTGCCGCATCACAGCGCAACTCAGTCGGCAGCGCCTGCGCTCCGGCAACAAGCACATTGCTCTCCGCAGGGATCGAGCTCTGCAAGAACCGCGCATTGTGTCCCACAACCGCCTTGAGAGCGTTGAACACGTTGACGTTCATCGGTATCGCCTCCGACAGAATGAAGAAGGGCACCCCCTCCGTGCAGGGGGGCGTGGTCAGGCTGCCCGTGTAGCTGTAGGCGCCCAGCTTGTTGACGGTGTTGGCGATGTCGGCGAGGTCGAGCTGGGGGATGTCGACGATGGTTCCGGGGGTGGCGATGTTGCTGATGCAGTTGATGACAGAGTCGATGGAGTGGACGGAGTCGCGGGCAGTAGCTTGGACGATTAGGCCGACCACGGCCACTTCTTCGGGGTTGTCTGGTGGTTTGTTAGGTTTTTACTTCCCCTCTCTTTCTATTTGTTAAGGAATGATATATCTTGACGTACCGACAGCGGCGTGAACCATGTGGATTTCAGCAGGGAATTGCTCGCCGTTGATGGTATGCTCGCTCGGGGTGTGGAAGTGAAATTGCTGCAGAGCGAATTCGCGGCCACCTATCGTTGTCGTCCCCTTGAGAACGACCTCGACGGTCGACCCCAGGTTCTCAAACTTGACGTCTTGAACGGGCAAGTTCATGGACAAGAAACCGGCCGGTTTCTGGAGGATGGTCTCGTCGATATTGATGGGAGACTGCATTGTTCCGACACCGCAGAGCTGATTCTCTGGCGACAGAGCATGCCAGTTGGTAGGGCCGTTCTCGGGACCATAGCCGAACTTGGACACTTCCACCTCGCCCTCAGCGGCTCGGCGATGGAGGTAGGTACCGTACGCGCATGACGAAAGAACTGACTGTGCGTTCAGGAGAACGAGGGCCGCAGTGGAGAGGAGCAACATGTTGGCTGAATTGAACCGACTGGCAGGGAGATTGAATGGTCAGTAAAAGGAAAAACCAGACAATATAAAGATGAGGCAAGTTACTCAATCCAGATTGGTTTCGGGGGAGTATACCGACGTTGTGAGACGTCAGGGCGGTGCAGGCGCTTTTTACTTATTGAAAGAAGATATAGAAAGGTTACCGAAAGGAGAAGCGGAGAAACGCAGGTGTGTCAAGAAAGTATCATCGATCCTATGCCCGGCCGGGGGTATGGACAATATTAATATGCTCAAGATCGCTGACGTCTGCCTCGTGGGCTAAAACTGGTAAAATCCATCGGACAGCGGATAGTGTTCGCGCCGGCTGACTGTCTAGGGATATAATAATGGGCCCCGCGTCCCCGATCCAAGCGATCCGGAGCGTATCGCGGAGCAATCAGACTGGCTACAACGGTTGAAAGTTGCAAACTGACGGCTGGAGCCTTGGGAATTCCCTAAAGTTCAAACATCTACCTGGTTCTGGATGATTATACCCCACAGTGGCGCGGCAGCATACCGTCTTCTCCAGAAAACCATTTTGTGTTTATCCGGGTCCGGACGGATTGTCGGAACATATTTCTATGTGAGTATGATTAATCCGCAGTGTTTGTGGAGCACACGAATGCATAATTTCATATGGCACACCCTGTATTCTATACACATTGATAGTCGACGGTAGTCGTACAAGTAACTGCGTAGCATGGAGGCGTTGAGAATTCCCCCAGGAAACCCGGTTCTGAGAGGTTTTTAATGGTAAGTGGAGACCCTAGAGGCTTGGGAATTGCTTAGGCGGAAGCTTGTCGATGGGGCTGCATGGAGCACAGAGTGGCGCTAGCAGCCTTAAAGAGGCTTTCAACGTGAAGCAGAAAGGATTTGATATTGGCCTACAAGGAGAGCCGTTAGCCGTGAGCAGTGACCAGCCAAATACCAGAGAAAGGGAGTGTGTCAGTTACACCTCACTCGATGATTTACCCGTGAATAATACGCTTTCGCTGCTTTCCCATGGTTCCTTTCAACGGTCACCCATCCTTCGATGCGTGAATCAGCCCCTTGACTCCTTGAGGGTGCGTATGATGCGACAGACATGAAGCTCCGCATCCAACAACGGGCTAAGACGCTTGGCAGGAGTCCACCACCATGCCGTGGCCTAGGATAGGTGGCCAGCGAATAAGGAGACGATGCCTTATCGAAATGATACTGAGATCATTCATGTTTGTCAGTAGTTTTAAGGTTAGAAATAAGGCTAGGTAGATTGCCCCCGGGTGGTCGGAGGGATGTTCTAGTTTGACCCCGGCTGCTTAACCCTCTGTTCGGGCCTGCTTGGGGATTCGAAACTCGAAGACTCGACGTGCCAGCCACTTCCCCACAACCAAGACAACGCGCAATCCACTGTGCAGTCCATCCCAATCTGCGCTGGACCGCTGGTCCGACTGTAGTATGTACTCCGTACAGCGGAACAAAAAAGACTGGCGATGGCCCTGCCAAGACCCCCGCCACGCCAAGACTTCCCTGAGACTGCCAAGACATCGCTCTCCGCCTGTTCCTGTCGCTGTCCCGGCTGTCCCCGAGTTCCCGAGTCCCCGAGTCCTCTATGGTTCTATCGTTTTCCTTTTTCTAGCTCTTCTATCACGACTGTCTTGGTTGTTCTCATCCGAGTTGCCTACCCAGTCACTTGGCAGGATGGGGTTCCTGCTAACGCTCACGCCCTTTCCCGAAACCCGGCAGCCAGAAGCCGAACCCCTCCAGTCCCTCTGGTCCCGGACCGACTTCGTTCTGTGCAGGACTCGGCCGTTGCTGAATGAACAGACTCTCAACTGTTGGCCGCCTTGACTAGTATGCTATGCCCCTTGTTCAGCCTCCTCCATAGTGTTTTGCGGAATAGAAGCGCTCCTCCACACTTGTTCAGTTGTATCATACACTCATGATATTATTCAATCCGGGCTCTAACAATCTACACCAGTTAATAAAGTGAGCTTCTTACTCAAGCTAGTATCTTTCAGGCAAGTCAAGCATAGCTATACTTGGCCACGGCTGGGACTCTTCAAGGCCGACTATGCTAATCATAACTAATACCTATGATTTTAGTTACAGCGAAACTGGAAGACCATTGGAATGTCTACTTCTATCCTAAAGTGCTTCTCCTACTTGTGTGCGCTTCTGCCAGCAATCACTGAACAGGTGATACGGAATGTGGAAAAGACGCTGCTCTAGCATTTGATCCCCGCTCAATAGGTTTTCTTCGCCGCGGTCCTCAAATTGAGTATTATAGAGGCTCATTGCAGAGAATGCCGTTGTCATGAAGCAACTCAATTAGTCAAGAGAGACCTGCATACTCGTTGATGCTAAAGTCATCGGGCTAACGGTTAACCTTCAGCTCATGCGTCACAATTGCCGTTTTATGGACAATGCTTGTTTGGTTTGCGATCACTAGACAGGCTAGTTACTTGATCTATCTCTATATTCAAATATGCTTTTGTTTAAAGCCGCAGCAGCTGGTTGACCGAATGGCCACCGTTAATACCATGCAACTCGCCCGCATTGCGCATATAGACTTCTGCATGACTATAGAGCGTTAGTATGCAATCAAGGAACGCTTTGAGGATGTATATAGTTACCCGCCCGGGCAATAAGAAGCGTCAAGGTCTTGCAATTTGCATGGATTCGGGAGCGGGTATTTCTATGATAGACGAAGCAGTCTGCCGTACCTATTTTCCCACAGCAGTTATACAGAATATGCCGACTGGCGATGAGGTTATGATTAAGGGGATTGGCAATGGTGTTGATTCATCACAGCCATTTATAACTGCAGACATACCTTTTATATCGAAAAAGGGACAAAAATTTATGATTGCAGGGGAACTACACATTGTACCACACCTCGGTTGCAATGCTATTATCGCAAATGATGTTTTGTACCCAGCGGCTGCGGTAATTGACGTCGCTCGGCAGCTTATAACAGTGGGCGATAAGGTTTTTATCCGCCTAGCAAAGAAAGGGGAGAAAGGATATACAAGTAAGGGCCAATCGAAGCTGTCACCAATAAAAATCGGACCCTACGTGGTGATAGAAGAGATCTCGCAATTGGCCTTCCGATTGAATCTCCCGCCACAGTGGAAAATTCACCCGGTTATCTCGGTTCTTCATCTGGAGAAAGAAGACCCAGCAATTCGCGAAGCAGCAACGGATTTGATAGATCCTGAGACAGTGTTAGTGGACAATCAGGCGGAATATGACTGACCCAGACAGTAGCCTGGGCTCAGCCGATTTCCCATCGGAAAACTAGAAGCGGGAGCTGGTTCGGGAGGACTAGCCTCGCCTTCAGCGACTTCCTCCCATGCTTATCATAGTATAATTACTTCCGGCTGCTATACAGTTTCGGAGGATAGTATTACTGCGGCAGACCGAGTGAAGATGGCAGGATTGCGATATCGTAAATATACATATATGACAGCGCTAGCAGGACCGTCTTTCTTCAGCGGATCTAAAATGGACTCTGCGGCCTCCCTGACCCTTCTAGACATCGGATACGCTCGCCGCTTCAGCCCTGAGAAGTCATTCTCATCCAGCAGACGAATAGGCATGCGGGTATCGTCCTTGAGATAAAGCCGCAGCAGCTGGTTAACATTCTATCGCATAGATAGCGTAGATAGTAGGTAGGCGCGCTACAGTTTTATATTGCCGGGCCTCTCTTCTGTGCCCAGAAGAAACTCAAGAATGTAATGTAGTATGGCTATCCCATTCGAGGCTCCATCACACAAGTTCTGCAACATCAGCGTTAGCACACAGCAGCCGCCACAGCGCCGTGTATTTGCCTACTGATGTCCTGATCTGACTTTGAAATCATCCTTCACAAAATTTGAGGCAGACACTTATCTCCCTGAACGGAGGCAGCCCTCTAGAATGAATCCGTTGAGCGCGACGAAGCACTTTTTGAACAACGCTTCTTTTGATTCAATTCTGGCGGCCATGATACGGGCAATATGGCTTAGCTTCCTCATGCACATTGGCCATGGTGTCTTATGCTTCTCACAGAATGTGAAGTGTGAATCACAAGAGGAAATGAAGAAGGGATGAAAATTTATTCAAAAGGCGCGTTTCCCGCCTCTGTTAGAAAATAGCTTCCTTCTTCCGGACCACTAGAGGCTGAAATGATATACAACCATCATTATTATATGGGGGAATATGCTCAAAAAATAAAAATAAAAATAAAATAAAAACCAACTCACTTGCGCGCCACCGTTGCCTCGCAATGCCCTCCTGAACCCCCAAATATAGAAAAACTGCCATTAAAACCAAAGTCCTGCTCGCACTATTACCTCCAATTACTTTGTAAGAAAAGAAAAAGCATACGCACTCTTGTCTCACCGGGTTTGAAACATGTAAACTAGCTAGTCATCAAAGACACATCAGGTATCATCATGCTGATCCATTACTTCATAAGAACGGAAACAAAAACCGAACCGAACCGACGCGGGCTATATAAAAAGCGGAAAAGGCGGACTCAAAAACAGCATAACTTAGACAGTCACTCGACCCGTGGCGGGCTTCGCGATTTCTTATCACGGTCGGACGCGCCGTTGGAGCTTGCGTTCGTGCTTAACCTAATCGCCGGAATCAAAAAAGAGGCATTGTTAAATTAGCCCGTTGATCCGCCAAGCCTCAGTATACGGACGTGTAAACTCTTGGATCAGGTGCGCATAGTGTGATAGGGTTGCTGTTGCTGTTGTTGTTGCTGGGAGAAGAGAGGAATAGCGTGCCACCATCTCCTGTTCCCAAGCCACGGCCCGGGCTGACAGTGCGGAGTCTGGGTACAGCAGCAACGGGACGACGGGCAGGAGGACGGAGATGAGCAGCAAGGCACAGACACAGGCTGAAGATAGGAAAGAAGTAGGCACAACGTACGAGCTTCGCCGTCCCCGCCCCCCCTGTTTCCTGAACCGCTCGATGATGCGCACCATCTCCTTCCGCCCGCTGTTTGCGTTCACCTTCAAGCCGCCCATGCTCATGCTGATCTTCTCCGACGAGCTGGCCCGGAGCAGCCGCCGCAGGAGTAGCTCGCGCATGTGCAGACACACGAAGACGCCGCAGTCGCTGCTGTTCTCCTGCATGGGCGAGTCCTCGAGCACGATGAAGCGGAGCTTCTTGTCGAGTAAGGTCGCGAGCTTCAACGTGGCTTGCAGCGCTTCCTCGCGGTTTCCCGGCGGTAATGAGTCGTAGTGGAAGGCGATGCCGTCGACTACGGAAACGAGCAATAAAGACCAGTGTGTGCCGCCTTCGGCCTCGTTGACGTTGCGGCAGTCGTTTATTGGGAGGAAGATGTGGGTGGTTTTTGTGAAGTTGGGAAGTGCTTCGCGGAGGGTTAGGGGATCGGGGGTCTGAAGGAGCATGAAGGACATGCTAGGTCGGAGAAGGACGATGTTTGCTGATGGGTAGTGGACGAGGTATTCACGTTCCAAGTATCTATGCGGATGAGTTAGTAGCTGTATTTGTAAGACTGTAGCATGGGAATACTGTACTCTTCCCAGAATGCGATGATCTACAACAGGGTCAGTATACAGATATGGTAATAAGACATGACAGCAACTTACATTATCCGTTAACCAATCAGTTTTTAGGGTATAAACGTCTTCGTTTGTTACTATAATATCGTTAACTATGATGCGGCATATGATGTCCGAATTGAACGTTATTGTAGAGAGACAATGCATGTAAATAGGGCATACGAACAGCGAACGTCATGATCTAGACGTATCCAGTCGAGTAGTTAGCACCATTAATTCCGATAAGGAAATTCGTGGATCTCTGTAGAAAAATTGTTACGCACAGCTTAGATATGCATCGTCCGGACTCGACTGCGAACAGTTAGTGTCCATGCCCGAAACGCGATTCCAGATTCTGTTGAGTAACATAATATCCCGAACGATGGCTGGAGGAGGGTGGGATAAAAAAGGGGCCATTAAACATCCCCCAAGTGACAGACAATGGAAACGCCCTGTAGCAAAGAATTCAAGGTGAAAGGAAAGAAGCAAAACCAACTCCAACTCCAACATCACCAACCAACTCCAAATAATAATAAGCAGATGATACACATACCGAATCTCCAAATCTGCCCCTCATGCGGTCCTTTAATCGCGTAAACCCTCCCTCGCCCATCATTATTCACTGAATTGAGTGTTCCTTTCCCGACGGAGCTACCCAAAGTAGAAGCTAGAGCTGGAGCTAGAACTAGCTATTGGCGACGCGTATGTGAGCTATAGCAGAGGGCGATGCGGCCTAGTGGATTGGAGTGATCGAGGGTGGGATGGGGTTCGACAGCGGTTCAAGAAGGGGGATATTGGGGTATCTTGCTTGGAGGAGGAGAGATAGGTGGGTGGCGTAGTTGCGATTGAGACTGAGTATGGAATGAGCGGGATTGATGAGTGGATGGGATGTGGCGTGGTAGAGGGTTTGCGGTGGTTGTTGGTTATAGAGACAAGCGTTTTATCTTGTCTTGAATCTATCAGAGAGAAGGAGAGAGAGGGGGAGAGTCAGATCGTCAGTGGGTGAAAGAAACCGGAGTTGAGCAGACAGAGAGGCAAGCAATGGCGTGGTAGAGTTGGTGATGAGAACCAGGTTCTCCTTGGAAGTCCAACATACCTGGAATTGGCTTCCACGGGGATGGGAATGGTTGGTGACAGTGATAGTATATTGTCAAGGACTATGAGGGTGGGTGATTTGATGTTTTAACTAGACTGGTACAGCCCCTGAGGTTACGTGGGACGTCATTGATATTTGATATTTGATATCCAGAGAGAGACAAACACCTGCCAAGAACAACAGACCGGCCGAGGTTGGGCTGGCGATAAATCCGGGGTAACAGTCGGTCTGTACTAGCACATTGACACGCCAAATTGCAATTCACTCCTTTTTCCTTTCTGCCTCCATCTATCTATCTTTACTTACTTAATTATTGCCTTTTGCCTTGAACGAATAATTGTGTTATTGTATATGGTTGTTTACGGTCTGCAATATATGCACCGCCTCACTGTACTCGCCACACTCGCCTCACTTTTTGGACTAGCGTGTCTTGGCATAGACTAGTCTGCTTCTGGACAGCTGTGGCTGTGCTATACAACTTGGTCTTTCTCTTGGGTCAATAATGAAGCAGGAAAGAGTTGGACGAATATCTCAAAGCAATGTTGATTTGTCTAGGGAAAGAACTCTATGCCACAGTAAATGTGATGGTTCTCATACATGTGCTGAGAAAGTACAGAGACAAGGCCGCGACTCAACATGCCTCAAATCGGCCTAGCCGGCTTCAATTCAAATATAGAATTTCACTCGCTCCATACAAATAAAATAAAACTGCGCCTGCGGAAAGGAGAGAAGGAAAATAAAAATAGCACTCCTTTCCGCCGTGGTATAATAGTATTAAAAGGCAATACAAAGCAAAGCAAAGTGGGTAATCATCAAACTGGTAGAAAACGGTGCTAGGTAATAACAGGAATCAATCAATACGAAAAATATAGAAAGGAAAGCCGGGGGAATATGGTATACTAGACGCAACACAAGACGGAAAAAAAGAAGAATTATAGCAGACAGAAAAGTTACGAGAAAAGAAAAAAAGATCAAAACATATCCGACAAAGTGTGTGTATCAAAAGCAAATAGGCTGCGTTTAGCGTAAATAATCGTTCATAACCTCCGTATACACCCCCTAACAAAAGGGAAAAAAAAATAAATAAATAAACACCCGTCCGGAAAAGGAAATATAGTAAAAAGGAGTGAGGGAGTATCCACTATACAGTTCAAAGACGAGTGTCTGCACCACAGCTATGCAGCAAGCTTGGAGAAGTGCTTCGTCCAAATCCACCCGACTTGCTGTGTTGGGTCGTCTTGGTTCCGTGCCAGCCATAGATCGCCCTTCTCGCCAATGACATCGAATATCTCTCCAGCAACATAGGTGAGGTACGGATACCCTGCTTCTCGACGCGCCCGGTCAATATTAAATTCAAACAGGCTGGCCACTAGGAACAAAACTGCCGGGTCTTTGTTTTGCTCCTCCTCTGCAAGGGTCGCCACCTCGGGCGAATCAGTCATGGGCATTGCAGACGAAAAGAAACTGCTAGCCCGCGGCGCTGTGGGCGATGAAGGATGCAGTGCTGGGTCGGGCGGTGCACTGCGGTTGTTGATTGCCATTAGTGGGTCTGATAGGAAATCTTGAAGCATTGGTGTATCAAGAGATAGTTGTGGTAGTGAGGGCGAAGCGTCGGAAGGTCGAATTGAACCAGAGCCTGTGCTGGAGCTAGGGCGAGTGCCATTGGAATTCATCAACGCCGTCATGGAGGGTAGGAGTGGCGGGTTAGACACGTCAGATACTCCTGACGCACGGCCAGAAAATCCAGAATTGGTGCGTACGCGTCCGTTGGAAAATGCTTGTGAACCGTTTTGCTGCTGATTAGCACCATCTGTTTGGGGAGACTGCATAAAACTGCCGGGACTGCCAAAACTGAAATCTTGGGAGACCTTCGGAGAGCTGCCCTGCTCAAGGGATGTTGCCCGGTGGGTACTGGGGTTCTGGATACTGGAGCTATTGACAGTCGACGGCCTACGAGAAGACGAGCCATCTGCGCCATTCGATGCCGAGGGTGAGCTGAACCCAGCAACATTAGCAACGTCTGCAAGTATTGAACCGTTGCAGATGCCCAAAGATAAGACCTGAGCGTCGCTAAACGAAAAATCCGCAGACCAATGCGCTTTGAGTTGTTCCAGATCCTGCGGAATTCGCTCAATTATATACCCAAGTCGCTTCTCTATCAAACTTAGCCAGGTCTTTTGGATCTCCACGAAGTTATTCAGGCAAGCTTCCGTCAGTTTACCAGTAAGGGCGAAAAGCTTTGGTAGTTCCTCTTTCAGCGTCACGTTCAAAGCAATAAATTGTTCCCCTTGCTCAGTCGTTTTCTTGTCCGCCTTATCCCCACGATCCTTCAGTGTCTTGTATCGGACGTAATCCATCAGTCGCTTGTTCCGCTTTTGCATAACCCTTTGAGGCCCATCGTGGAGCTTCAGGAGTGTGATCATGGGGGCAATCACGCTTTTCCTAACACTGGAAACCTGTATACAAGAAAAAGAACTGTCAGTTTTATACCGGATAAGTTAGCGAGTGTGGTAGCAACTTACATGATCAACTAGCGCCACAGTCAGGACGTCCTTGACGGCAAGCCTAAACCGACACCATTTGCTTTCTAGCTCCGGGTAGTTCGACGGTGCAACACCAATATACGACTCAATCGCAAGGACATAGTCGTGGAATTTCTTGATCGAAGTTTGCACTTCAGTCGTATAGAGTTCCACGTCCCGCATAATCAATTGAAGCTGGAAAAAATTGTCGCCGAATCGCTGAGATAAAACCACGAATTCTTTATCCGCAAACATATCAGTTATGCCGACGTGTGCCTTTATTTTCTCTGTACGCCGGCCAAATGCTTTGGAGAGTCCCGCTCGGACGTCCGATTCCTTTCGCTTCCTACCGCTGACGACCTGCCCAACAACATCGGCCCGCTTTTTCATATCATTGATCCGTACAGATATGCTCGTCGTCTCGCGGAGAGCATTGGTCAAAGCGGCATGATCTGGGTGATCCGGAGGAGTTGCACTGAGCAGCTCCGTGAGTAAAAGTGGGTATTTAACAATGCGTTGAACCGGCTTCACGAGCAAGGAATCCAGATCCCACGCCATTGTCAAATCTACCGCCCAGTCCCGGCACTCCTTCAACCATATATTAACGTTCTTCTTCCGCAAAAGAACCTCGAGCGTCCTGTTAGCCGCATCATGATTCTTTAGGTACTCAGAGTACACCTTCTCCATCCGCTGAATATTTTCCACAAATACTTGACCAATTGTGGTTTGTCTATCCTTCTCATCATCCGAAGTCTCCAACGATGGATTGGGTTGGTTGTCTGCCGCGGAATTGCTCGCTGGCGCGGATTTACCACGCTTGCTCTGCCATCTATGTGACTGTGGCAGTACGTAAACACTCTTTGCTGCGCGTTTGAGACAATCTTGGAAGTCCATTGAAAACTGCACAACCTGATCCGAATTGCCAAACAAGGTCTTTATGTCGTCCTGAGACAAGTCCAAACACGAACTGGAAGTTCCCTTGTAGATATCCACGACGACTGTCATGTCCTGGCCGAAAGTGTGCTCAGTATCGACTAGTTCCTTGATGACGTGTCTTCGCTTCTTAAGGCGACGCTGTTCGGGCGATGGGGAGGACTTTTGCACTGGCGCCTCAACACTGGCCTGATCCACGCTCGATTGGTCCTGTGATGTAGCTGACGATGCCAATGTCTGCGGAGAAGGCGTCAAACCAGTCTGGTTGAGAGAAGGTTCCTCACTGCTCCGTACGCTTGGTGCGTGTTCCGCGGGTATCTGTGGGACGGGAGGAATAACCGATGACGGCGGATAGTTTGAGTATATGCTTGGAGAAGGTGGCTCAGGTGGATGTAAAGCTGGCGGGGGAAGCTGATGGGCACTGGCACCTGTAGAGGCGGGGATCGGCGGGGGCGAGTGGTTGGGCAATGGAGGAGGCGGAATCGTAGGGGAATCGTCATCTTGAGGAGACTGCACATGGATCGAGAGACCGAGCCCTTCTGTCGGCTCATTGATGGGGGTAACCTTCGGACCAGAGAGGCGTGGGGTCTCTGCCCCCTCACGAGCAGCGCTGGGAGAATTCGTTGCACTTTCTTCTGCTGCCAAGTGCATCCAATCCGTGACTGATGGAGAAGCATTTTCCCAATCGTCTCTAAAGTTCAAGCTCGCGCGATGTTGTACATATTCCGAGATTGGTACGTTTATTGACTCGGGTACTATAACAGGATCTTCGTTTAAACCATCAGTCTTTGGAACAGCGTCATCCCGCGGGGGTGGAGGACCGGGCTGGACTCGTGTTGCAACTCCAAAGTCGGATTTCAACAGATGGGATCCCTCAAACCCGAGTTCTTGCAGGAAAAGCTGGGTTACTCGTTTTGAGTTCCATCCGCCTTGCTTGGCTAGATCGGGATACTGTTGCATCATCTGCGTACTATATCGGACATCTTGAGAGGTAGGATCTTTCCGGTGGTCGTTGATATCCCGCTGGCTTACTCGCTCTCCGGTGGTAGGAGAGTCAAGGCGCAGCTGCGAACTCGGTGGTTGCGGAGTTCGGCTGCTTTCAGCCGTGGACATCGAAAGTTGAGCATTGGTATCTGGTGAACTCTCCGTAACCCTGCCCAATGGGCAATCCATCGACTGTCTATCCTGAATAGAGGAGCTCCAGGAACTCATACTCCACCGACGGCGGTCGCCATCGCTCCTGAAGCCATCTATACCCTCACAGGGGTCTATGTTATCGCTGCTATTGTACTGTGACTCGTCAAAATAGTGACTCCGCCGGAGCATAATCTGAATAGACTCCTTGTCATCCCTTTCAGAATATGTATCAGAGGAAGCGGAACTGCTTGGGCTGGATTCTCGCATCTGCATAATCTGGCTGAGCACAGTTCGGTGCAGCTGACTAGATGGCTGGGGAGAATCCGTTTGTGGTTCCTGGTCAAACGTGGTGATGTCGGTATCCACAGTGACTGCAGAAGCCGGCGCAATGTCAGAACACGGCGTTTGGCTTCGGGGAATTGGTAGGTGGTCGTTGGGCGTCTCGACGAGCTGCATAGCCGAGTAGCTGTTATCCTGGTCGAAGGTTACACGACGATTGTTTTGGATATGCTCCGCGAGATCGTTGGCCATTTCTGGGGAGCGTCCCTCGTCGGGTGTAACAAAAGCCTCCTGCTCATCACCAACATCAGGAGAGTCTGACCGACCTTGCACCGCAACAGACGATTTGTCGCCCTCCTTGTTAGAATGCGGCTCTAGTTTGGATTCTTCCCGCGAAGGTCTAGACATTTTACTCGCGTTACTTGCTTCTTTCTCCCTGACCAACTGACGACGTTGAACCGCACGTTCCTCCTTTTTCGCATTTTCCTCGACGGTTTTGTTAAACGCCTGTTGAATTTTCTGCCTCCTTGCTGCGAAATCAACATTCCCCAGTTCCGGCAGCCTCCTCGACTTTGTTCTTGAGGGCCTGGGATCTCTACTGGACGCCGTGGACTGATTTTGCAAACTGGATACCCTATCCACTACTCTTGCGCGCGACGCTGAAGTTGTTGCAGTTGACACCGGTTGGCGGGGCCGCGAACTTCGAAGCGGGGGTGATTTCTTTGGGGGAGGTGCAGATATGTAGGCGTTTAGCGTAGGGCTTCTTTCTGGGCCGAGGTGAGAACCCTGACCGTGGCCGCGATGATGCCGTGTGGGGGAGGTTACTTTCAGGGATGTGGGAGGGTGTTTGGAGCTAGGGGAATTCTTGGGAGATCGTTTTGGAAGCGCACTCATTCCCTTGGGAGGAAGTGTTACTTGCACGTTATGTCGACCCATGGCTGAATTGGCTCGTGTAGAGGGGGAAGATCCGCCCGAATCGGATGTCTGGCTGAAGCGACGTGTGGAAACTGGGATACGTGACTGAGACTGTGAATATGGTTTGGGCTGGGACCCAACGGCAGGAGCCGATTGTAGGCCGACTGAATCGAGCTTGATACCCATGTTTGAATTTTGTGATTCGGATGTAGTTGTAGTAAAAGGAGACGGTTTCGCGGTTAGATCGCTTCGGGACCTACGATGAGTGACTGGATGTGTAGATGTATTTATGGTATCCAAACCCGGAGTGTAACCCAGATACCAGGCGGTTGGCGATGATGGAGAGAGTGCACTGTCCGGTTCTACAGGTATATCAAGGAACATCGGGTTAGGCGTGTGCATGCTACCATCAGAACCTCTCCGCCAGCGAGGCGATGGATTATCGCGACCATGAAACCCAGGTTGCGGTTGAGTGGTTATTATTTCACCAAACAAAGGTCGTCTGGCTGGGGGTAATCCAAATGGATGAGGTGCACCGTCCCCAAAACCTATTGAAGATTGCCGTCCTGGAATCCGAATTCGAGGCGGCGATCGATGGTGGGTATGTTGTTGCGAACCAGTCACGCGGGAATATGTACTATCGCGAGGAGCAGGGCTGTGGTCCCTCGACGTGGTAAGGGAGCCGGGCGGTCTCGGGGGAACTTGGTCAAAATTCTGGTTGAACTTGTCTACCAGTTCCTTCAACGACGATTGCCTATTCCTTGGGACAGACGGGCTGATCGAGCCGGGTCTCGAGTTATTGAACAAAGGACCTTTGGAGAAACTAGAAGAGGAGGAGGAACGGTGTTGCCGAGTGCGAGTGAAGAAAGGAGGACGGTGGGAAGTTGGAGAAGGGTCGTGATAGCCGCCGGGTGAGCCGTTTGATTTTTTTAGATAGGAAGCAGAGGTCATATTTCCATCAAAGGCAGGAGGGGGAGGGCCATCGCCACCGAAGGGGTCACTATATTGTAGATAGAATTCGCGGGGGTCGGGAGAAGCCTCACCGTTGGTGGGGTGATGCCGTTTGAAATTTAGATCAGCAAAATTTGTGTTGAGAGACAGTTGTCGAGGAGAGGTGGAAGGAGGCGAGGGGATGTAGGTAGTAGCGGGAAGCAGCGGGAGATTAGAGGACAAGGGTGAGGAAGGGTGGGAGATTTCGGTATCATGGTCCAACTCTCCGTCACGATCTATCGGGGGGAATTGAGAGTTCTGGGCCGGGTGGTGAAAAGAATGGAGATGGTGATTCAGGGAGTCATAATTGTGTTCCACCTCATTTGCAGACATCTTGGACGCAGCCCGACGAGGAGCATTACAAAGACGAAACAAGCGGGAAAAGAAAACAAATAATGGGTTTCTTCCTTCGTCGAGGCGTGTGTGAAGAAACGGTGCGAGCGGGTCAACAAAGACAGCCGGACCGGGAACGGGAAGGATGCACAGGAAAGATTAGGGTAAAACAAGCTAGACTGTCGGGGAAAGGGGGGGGGGGGGCAAGAGAGAGCAGGATGAGAGGGCGAGTTGTCTCTCAGCAGCGAGCGACACGACACGACGTGGCAGAGTGGATGACAAGGGAAGGGCCAGGGATATCTAGGAGGAGTCAGGCATCTCGTTGGCTGGAGGGCAGGACGAAAGGCATGTTGAGGTGTCGAAAGCCTCCACCCGCGAGAGAAGGGCCCCCCAAGAAGCTGGACGATGGCAGCGGAGATTAGACAAGGGCTTGGGGTTTTCGGGGATGAGAGGATATGAGAGGATCGTTGACGGGGGGAGGAGGGGTGGGTGGTGGTAATGGTGGTGGTTAATCTTGATGCAGGAGGGCGCTAAAACCAGAGGTGATCAGTCAGTCAGTCAGTCGAGTGTATATAAGAAGAAACAGACAAGCAGGGATGAAGGAAGAAAGATGCGAATCAACGGGCGTGCAGGCGTGTAGTCTTGGTAAATACTACTAGACGGTACATGTACATGTACATACAGTGCTTCTTCTTCTTGTGGGTGGCCAGACACGGGACAAGACGAGGGGGGAAGAATACTCAGAGTGGACGATATAAACCAGGCAGGGCAGGGCAGGGATAAGGAACGGTGAGGCAGACGTGGTTGAGAGATGATTGATCAATGAAGAACAAGAGGAGAGGAATAGTGTGGAGAGATGCTTACAGTGAGGTTATACAGGCTGTGATTCGACGCGGCTGGCCAACGACAACAAACACGGTGCCTGGCAAGAAATAATAGCAGATGCCTGACTGTTGGTTGGTTGGGCTGTTGGACAGTATGCAATAGTGAGTGAGTGACTGGCTGTGGAGTATTAGTAGATATGTCTGTAGTAGTAGGGTGATGAGTTGGTGATGGAGATGATGTTGTTGGTGATGATGATGAGGGTTTGTTGTGGAGGGGGGAAGTGATAATCAAATGGTCTGGACTCTCTGGACGCTGGATACGCTGGATATTCTGGATACTCTGGGGCGGGATGATATCAGTTCCGAGCCAGTCCCAAATATCAATATCAATTGAGTTTGGATATCTAGATATTATCTTAACTGTTTATTTATTTACTGGTATATTATCTAGATGAAAAGAAACAGACTAAAAGAGAAATATAACATACATGTTCGTGGCCTGCATCGTCCTTCGTATATATAATGTACAACAAAGAGTAAAGAACTTGAATACGGATCTTGAGGGCCGTATGATATATATACCCAACTACTCTGTACAATAAATATTAACAGATTGATCAGTTATGCTAGCTAGCTGATGATCGGGGATCTTCATTCTTCAGTTAGTTATTTATTATTTACTTATTTCTATTTTTTTCCCTTCTTCTTTTCTTCATCTCCTCCTCTTTGTTCTTCTACGGGATATCACCGACGCCAACTCTTCTTTCTCTCAGACAAAAGAATATACCGAGTACTACCCTACAGTATTACAGTTATGCCTTTATTATTATCCCAAAAATATAAAAATCAAAATCGTTGGCTTGGCTGGCTGGTCCAGATCTATCTATGACTATCCTCAATAGAATAATCGGGATATATATATAAATAGCAGCCAACGCTAATAGATCGTCAGTGGGCTTAGATCGGGGAGGGGGCCATTCTTCACTTCTTTTTTATTCATATCTTTCTTAAATCTTTAGTCTTGTCTTCCTTTCTTTTTTCTCTTTTATACGATGAGATGGAATGCAATGCTCAGAGCAGACTACCATCTCATCCAGCCCGAGGAAACAATTTCCTCTGTAACAGCAGCCTCCCCACCCAACTCCCCTTCAATCATTATTTAGAATAATAGTATAGTAATTGTTTCAAGAGTTTTATGATCCATTCTTGGCAGAATCAATATATCTCGTAATCTCCGCAACAATAATAATAATAGCAAGAGAGCAAAAGTTGAAGTCTAATTGACGGCTGTCTCTTGCGACATAATAAGAAATTATTCTCCGCTGTTCCGTCGCACCATCATCCCCGGCTACTATATCATAAATTCATTTTCAGTTTTAAGATAATAATACGATCCGTTTACTAAGTTTATTTGACTCCGAGGACGAGGTCACATATATCGCTTCACCCCTTCTCTATCTATCCATATTTCTTCATACTAATATAGACCGTGGACGTTACATCATACCGTACATGCTCGGCATCCGTCTATGCAGACATTGCAGTGCAGGCCGGCCGACTGATGAACGTCTAGACTGATTAATGATTAATCATTTAAATTCATTCCTCCACCGCTTCTTTTTTCCCCATGAAAAAAATTCTCTCCATACGTGGCGAAGGAAAATCAAGCTGCCATCAACTAGCTTACCAGTAGTTTGCAATGAAATAAATCGTAATATTATTGACAGTTCATGCCGTTAACAAAGGGCTTTCACGAGGCATGTAGTTCGAATCTGCTGTGTAGCCATGGCCAATTCCCGGCTCGCGTTACTTACCTCTGTGGAAGACACTGAGAAGTAGTTCGAGAAATATCCCGCTTTTGGATCTGTTTGAAAGAAACAAGACGAACTCCCTCCCATTCTTCGTGAATGCAGTCAAGATTTCAACGACTGTAGGCTCCGTTTGCCGCCAGACATAACTTAAAAGGAGTCTTGGAATATCCCAGTCCCAGTTTCCAGGACACATTCCTTGTATCTGTCCTGTCACAACTCACGGATAATTATTAATTGGAAGTTTCCCTGTTGATAATCCGAGGGATCTGCTGTCTGCTGTTTTTGCTGAGCGAAATAATATTTGATAAGAATAATAAAAAAAGAGTTTCCCATCGCCGTTGACAACTCACCGGAAGTAGATATACGTAGCTGCAGCTGCAAATGCAGATGCAGATGCCGCATGCATCGCCGTATTAATTGCAAAACAATTCTCCGCTTAACTTATTATTCTTGGCAGGATGACAGTTTGTGCAATAGTTCCTCAATAATAATACGAAAGAATTAAAGCAGCTTTTTTTCAAGATACACTGGCCGACCTGTTACGCAGGAAGGATGCCGTTTTCTGCGAGCTTCCGTGCATTTGATTGCCGATAGGGCAGGATGGGATTCCCGTTAAGAACCCATGGATATTTTGAGTGCCGGGAGTCGGACCGCTAGAAGCTTCGTAGAATCTGGAACTCTGGTGACATGGTAGGGCATAAAATAATAAATCATTGATCAGATATCAGTATAACTCCTGACATGATCAAACAGCCGTTGTGTTGAGTGACGCTGCTGTTTCCTCATCGATTGGCCGTGGTCGACTCGCTTGGCTGGACGCGACACCAAGTTGCCCAACGCGTCTTCTGAACAAAACAACCCCAATGGAACAGCATTGTTGAACACGAACATGCAGTAGTACTACTGAGCTCATGTGAATTAACAATGACGAGGAGAAGAAAGCGGCCAGCAAATACCTCAGCTGTAACCGAACTGCCATCGAAGCGCGTCAAAGATGACCATCAAGCTAGTACGGACGGCTCAACCCACCATCCAGTCCTGTCACTCTACTACCCCCGAGTAGTAACTCTACGAACCTATCTTCGCAACCAGCTGCCAGCCTCGTCTAGATCGCGAAGGAAGAAAGTCGCGTCCATCGGGTTGGAGACCAAGAATGGCCTTCACCATCCAACTCCCCTCTGTTCTACCCCCACAGTTGCTACCCAGCCAACTGGCACCAGAGTCCAGCAGGCCAATGAGGAAATACAGATACTGGCTGATGTCCTGGATTCAACGCTTGTGGGTGTTTTGAAAGAGCCTGACTGTGCTGTCACCAGCAACAGACGGAAGGAATTCGCTGCCTATACCCAGAGCCAAGTGCGTTCATCGCTGGAATGCACTGATATTGGGGCAACCACTTCCCAATCAGATGTGAGTGACCATATTTTATTATGTAGCAAAAGAAAGATACTATCTCTTTGAATAATGGCTGTTACTCGCGAAAGCCTGCATAATGCTGTGTTTTGTGGCTACGGGGGTGAGATTACAGAGAAGCTGACACACACACCCCCTTACCATAACCTGTCAGATCGTGGATTTTGCTATTCTTAGTCTTTTCAAAAGATTCCACGGCCACAGCTCTTTCTATAGGCCGCCGCATTTGCTCTGCCATGGGTTCCAGAGAGCAACTGACAAATGCCATCCAAACCACGAGCATGCCCCTATGGCGGGCATCCCTGGGATTGTTCCACAGTATCCAAACAAAAACGTCTCAATGCTGAAAAACTCACCCTGGACTGACATTCTTAACCTGCTTGGGAAGAACTGCGAAGAGATAATGCTTCACTTACTTCTGGACTGCGGTGTATTTGTTCAAGTGGATAGGAAGAAGGGTACTTTCTACCAGTTAAGTGGTAAGAAGGTACACTATCTCCACCTGCGTTGATAGCCACTGACGGAAGATTATTCAGGGATACAACTGTCCGAACTCAAGACTATAGATTCTGGACCAGCAAACAACATTGCGAAAAGCCCAATAGGACATGCCACAAGGGATACCTCAAAGCCAGCCGATGATGTCTTGAACACCCCGGCAAATATAATCTTCGTTAGGAGTCGCATGCTATATGCACGCGCTGCACTAAATGCAAAGGGGAAAGTCAGATTTGGTCTCAGACATATTCGTAGGTCTTCCTTCCTCTTGTCAGCTATCTAGGAATGCAGTCATGCTAAAAGGAACTCAGATGTCCTGAACAGATATCCAGACAGTACCAATTGGGATCATACAATACATATAATGAAATATATCTTTCCCCGACAGTTTGGTCTGCACAATGTCTTTACATCATATGTGAACTCGAAGGAGACCGTCCAGCCATTTAAAGATTATACTCTGCGTGAGGAAGAAATAGCACGCTGCAGGAACCAACACGCCAACAAAGCCCCAAGACGGTTACGTGGAGAGCTTGTCCCTTTAATTCAGAAGTTGCAAAAACGCCATCATCACTGTTCCTACGCGGAGCTTTTGCGCTATTACTGCCCCATTGAGGTAAGGTCTCCTACTTTTTGCATTGGTTTAATTTACTCGTCGGGCCTAACTCAATTTTTAGAGTACGCATCCTCAAAAATTAGGGCTAGACTCGCCCCCTTCAAGTTGTATCACGGGGAGTACCTCTTCGACGCAGCTAGCTACTCAATGTCCTCATATTCAGACGGAAACTTCCTGCGTGCAGCTATCAAATCAAACACAGACACTAGGCAAGGGATCTAACGGCAGCACAAAACCCAATACTCGCAGGATTCCCATGACTGATTGTGCCACACCCTCATCATCTGTATCAGCATTCTGCCGGGCAGTGTTACTGAAGCTTATACCAAATGAATTGTACGGCTGTGGGGAAGATGGAACCAAGAATAGAGACATAATAATGCGGCATGTGGATACCTTCGTGCAATTGCGTAGGTTTGAGAGTTTGTCCTTGCACGAAGTTGCACAGGGATTAAAGGTCAGTAAAGTCTCCCTGATCTTCCTAATTCGTGTTTGTAGTTTGTATCTCGCCTGCCCTTCAAAAAGGAGATGTCTAATAACTGTCTTGACTAACCCTCAAAACTCGCCGAAACAGATCACCTGTGTCAGGTGGCTTCAACCCCCTTCTGAGTTGCCCTCTGCCAAGCTTTCGGCTTCGGACATCCGCAAGCGGACTGAGATGTTTCTTGAATTCGTTTACTATATATTTGATTCCCTTCTTATCCCATTGATTCGGTCAAATTTCTACGTTACCGAGTCTAGTGTCCATCGTAACCGGTTGTTCTACTTTCGTCATGACGTCTGGCGAAGGCTTGCGGAGCCATTGATTGCTCAACTGAAGCTATCAACTTTTCAGGAAGTGAAGAGGAATAGCGCTGAAGACACCGGACGAAGCTTGGGATTCAGTCTATTAAGACTGCTACCAAAAAAATCTGGAGCACGACCTATTGTTAACCTTAGAAGGAGACCTGTCCGAAGATGCGGATGGGGAAATGAACTCGGGCCCAGTATCAATTCCCTAATGACGCCGGTTTTCAACGTTCTCAAATATGAGAAGAGCCAACGTCTGGACATGCTTGGAGCCACGATGTTCTCCGTTAGAGATATCTATCCTCGATTGAAGACTTTTAAGGAGCGCAAGGCAGCGACGAAACCATTTTACTTTGTGAAGTTGGACATACAATCATGCTTTGACACCATTCCACAACAGCGCCTTCTTACACTAGTCGAGCGGCTGGTCCCTGAGGAGGAATATGTAGTCACTAGACATGCGGAAGTCAGGCCACCAGACGAGCCCCAGACATTTTCAGGTCGCCATGCAAGCAAGATCAAGCCCGTGAGGAAGTTCATATCCAACGCTGCTGGTTTCGCTGACATTGCCAATCTGTATGATGCTGTTATCGACGACGAAATTCGGGGCAAGAGACATACTGTCTTTGTCAATACGTCGACTCGCAAGAAGTATCAGAGGAAGAATATCCTCAATCTTCTGCGAGAGAACACTGGGAACAACCTGGTAAAAATTGGGAAAAAGTATTTTCGGCAGAAGACTGGTATTCCCCAGGGATCTATTGTGTCCACCTTACTCTGCAACTTTTTCTACTCGGAGTTTGAGCGGGAACGACTCGCGTTTCTTGACGGCAGCGATGACGCACTGTTGCTACGGCTTGTTGATGACTATCTGCTCATTACAACCGAACCTGGTTTGGCGGCGGAGTTCCTGCAGGTTATGCTAGATGTACAAGGGAACGAGGACTATGGCATTTCCGTGAACCCGGACAAGATCCTCGTGAACTTCACGGCCACGAATGATGGCAACATAGTGCCCCGTCTTGAGCCATCCCAACATCAATTCCCATACTGCGGGACCTTGATTGACACCCATACTCTCTCCATCACCAAGGACCGGACTAGGGACCCCAGTCTTACAACCTCAGACACACTCACCGTCGAAGCCAACAAATCCCCCGGCCTCTCGTTCTACCGCAAGGCGCTTAGCTCCTTCAAAATCCAGACCCACACCATGTTCCTCGACACAAAGCACAATTCTGTGTCAGTGGTGCTGGCCAGCCTCTACCAAAGCTTTTTTGAATCCGCCCTGAAGCTGTACGAGTACTCGCGCTGCCTCTCCCATCGCGGACGGGGGCTAACGTCGCCTACCCTCCTAATCCGCACCATTTCCGCACTCATGGACGTGGCCATCGGTACCATCCAGTCGCGCACGGCTGGGCAAATGGGGTTTGAAAGCAGCGTTACCGGGGCGCAGGTGCGGTGGCTAGCGGCAACGGCATTCCGGGCGGTGTTTGGGCGCAAACAGAGCCGGTTTCCGGGAGTGGTACGGTGGCTAGATGGGGTGGTTCGGGGGTCGAGGCCGAAGAGGGATGGGGAGGCGGTGAGGTTGCGGAGGGCGGTAAGTACTGGTGTTTATAGATAGATAGATGGTGATGGTGGGCGATTGTATGATTTCGAGTTAATTTCTCTGTGTATAATTAACTACACCATTGTGCAAAGACTTGGACCATATCTATGAAGTTATCCGAGCTCGCATCTCTTGATTTTCAATCAATACTTTTTTTTCTTCAGTAGTCGGTCTACCATGTCTTCCATTCGTCCAAGATCCATCAAATAATCTCAATGAATGCTTCTATTCTTGGCAACCCCGTCTCGCCCTGTTTTTCCCTTGATTGAGTGGAGCAGCGACCCGAGTCTAGACTGCGCAGCTGGAAATGAGTTTGATGAGATCATTTTCTCATTTGTCTCAGTGTTTGTGATTAGCGGGGCAGGGGGGGAATGTATTATTATGTGGGAACCCCCCGCCCGATAGTAGTGATATTTTTTTAACTTTGGCAGTTGCTGTTGGCAGTTGGGCACGCATGCTGTGCTGTGCTGTGCTTTGCTGGCTTCTTTTCCCCTTCCAGGGACTAGGGAGACTCTCTGGTCTTTATGGCTAGATTGTTCAGGGGTTCATTGGAGTATTCTTCTACTACTTATCCCTTCTGCAATGTATGAATATAGTATTGATGTATGGTGTGATTGTTGCAATAGGAAATGGGGATCCATCCAACCTTCCCAAGCGGGCAATCCGTGGCTGGTGATGGCGGTACCATACCGTATTGATACATTAGCGAACCATACTAATCTTTTACGGGAAGTTAATCGTGCAGATCTCCTTGCACTAAACCACTTCTGGTTAGAAAGTGCCCAACCCCTGAGCCAAGTCCTGCTTACCTCAGCAGCCTCCTCTGTGGCTGACTAGCCCGGAACAGGACGGCGCTAGGCCCGATGTGGCATTCTGCCCTGCCACAGCGACATTATCTGACCTCACCCCATCTTCATCTTCATTCTCATCCTCATCCCAAGTTCTATCCCGTACCCATTGCAAACTACTGTCTCTGTCTGTCTTGCCCTGCTCACTCGCTGATTAACCCCCCTCCCCCCCTCCGTCTTTTGATCATTGCTATCTCTCGTTTTCTCTGATCACTATGTCGTAGTCCTGCTGCTGTTTCCCGCCCAGTCCATACCCCCTATCGCTCACTACTAATATTACCCATGCTCGTCTGATCCTCCTGCCTATTTGAAACTGCCCCTGGCTCGGATTCTTAGCCGTTCTTGTTTTATATACTATCCTTTGTCTGTTAATTAGACCACCGCCGTCACTCGTTCTATATACCTGGTGCCCTTTCATTGTTGCCAGTTTTTTTTTGCTGCCGCCAACCAACTAACCTCGGACAGTTCAGTTGGTGGAGCCCCGTGCTTATCTATTTTTTCCTTGCCCTTGGGAGAGGTGTTGGTGTTGGTTCTGTCTTATCGTGCTAGGATTCTCAGACATTGCAAGAAAAAAACCAGGCATTATTTGGTTAGTACAGGGCTGAAAAGGAAAAACAGATTCGGATATTAATAACTACCCTGCCATTCGCGACTTTAATCAGATAATGAAATGACGGCCATCTCCGTGGCTCCCGACTCTCCGCCCGAACTCTCTGGTTCCAAATCCTCCAAGTCTTCCTCCTTCCACTCCTCTTCCCATAACTCCGGCCCCGATGGCATCCTCGCGGACATCTCCAACTTCGAGGACATAGGTCTGGAGGAGGAGTATGTTGACCCACGTCACTTTGCCCAGGACAAGTTTCCCTTGCGGCACAGCCGTCGCATGACCCCCGGCTCTGGGCCGCGCTCCTCCGCCATGGCTACTACAACAAGGGAATTGACCGCCTCGACCAACAGGAAGGAATATCCTCACCTCAATGGTCAGGTTCAGGGTGCGTTGGATGCAATGCAAACTTTGAGTTTGCCTCGTTCTAGAAGTACCTCTCGCAGAATGCTCTCTAGCGCTTCCACCCCTTCGTTGCAGCTCCGCCCGTCTTCACGCCAACGGTCGAGATCTCCTTCTCCCGGTCCGCAGCTAGCCCCGCTATCTCCAACTAATACTACGGCCCTACCTCCAAGACCCCGGCTTACTACGTCTCGCTCCTTTACCCGATCTCCATCCCAAACGCGACCCCGGAAAACAGTCGAGGAACTGGAAAACGAATACCACGATTCTGATGAGGAATTGCCTGAAGATGCAACTCTGTGGAACGTTCCCATATCTCCACGCCCTCCCCAGGAGCGGGCTGGAGGGAGAGGGCCTAGTCCGGACCGGAGAAGTCCTGGCCCGCGACCCCTTCCGCTCTCCCATTCAGTGTCTGCCCCTCCGTTGCCGCCGTCTCCAACATCCTCTCCGCCCGCATCTGCTAGGTTGCCGAAAAGACCGAAAATGCCAAGGGCCAGTTCACTTGGCCCTTCTCGGGCAGACCCGTCTCCACGTTCTCCGCGCATCAACTCTTGGAATTTGGTCATGTCGGAGCTTTCCGAGGAGGCTAAAATATTGACTGAAGCTTTGGAATTCCATGCTGATAATGCATCCCAGAGGCGCGAAGAGCGCCTCCGCAGCGGCAAGTCCTCGGCCAGGTCGAGTTTGGAGCAAGGGAAACGCGACTCCAATGGTATGATTCAACTCCCGCCTTTGCAAAAATCAAATATCATGATCGACCCTCTCCCCATCAGCAAGGAGAAAGAGAAAGTCTTGTCACGAACCAGACCAAGCTGGCTTCCGCCGAAAGACCCCAAGGAGGAAAAGAAACATCTGTCTGAGTATAAGCGCATGATGGCGCTATCCCGTGAAGCTGGTAGGTGCTTCGCCGCTCCCCTATATTACAAGGTATATGAGGCTGAACTTTAATATTGTAGATAAACGGAAGGCTGCAGAGGCGGCTAATGCTCAATGTAAAAAGGATGATACGCGAAAGATGCTGCAGCGTATCTGGGATGACTACGTCTTCCCTGACTGGGATAGGGTTATATCTGAACATCGTACTAGAGAGCTCTGGTGGCGTGGAATCACTACCCGGTCGCGAGGGGCTGTCTGGCAACGCGCCTTGGGTAATGAGCTTGCTTTGACGGAAGACACTTATATAAAGGCCCTAGAGCGAGCTAAGAATATCCAGGCAAGGACAGACGATAATGCAAGCGACTCCAACAAGAAAATGAAGGAGTGGTTTGCTACTATCCGGAGGGATGCATCGGCCGCATTTCCAGATCTTCACCTGTTTGGCGAGGGCGGGCCCCTACGAGAAAACTTGGTCAATGTGCTGGATGCATATGCCATGTATAGAAGCGATGTTGGCTACCTTTATGGCATCCATGTAAGTTACAGTTTTATCCGGGAATTGTTCCCGTTGCTAACGCTTCCAATAGACTATCGCCGCCGTTCTCTTGCTCAATCTACCTACCCCAGCTGCAACCTTCCAGGCTCTCGCCAATGCGCTTAACAAACCCCTCCCCCTCGCCTTCCTGACTGCCGATCCCGGCGCAACCTCCCGCGCCTACTCACTCGCCTCCACGACTCTCCGTCTGAAGTACCCGCGCGTGTCAAACCATCTATACGAGAATCTTTATCTGTCTGATGAGCAGATTTGGGGCCCAATGTTCCAGAGCCTATTGACGAACGGTCTCGACCTGGAACGCCTTAGCCGTGTATGGGATTGCTGGGTATTTGAGGGCGACGGTATCATCATCCGCGCCGCCGTCACCATCCTTGGCTGTATAGAGACACAGCTTTTGAACATCTTGCCTGGTGACGAGGGGCAGAAGACAGCGACGAGACTCTTGGGATGGGGATCGAAGCACGTTGAGAGGGGTAGAGCCGGGAGACGGGCTCGCTCGTCTGACGGCGATAGTGTGAACGGCAACAGCAGCGATAATGGTAGCAGCAACGATTTGAGCGGGTATTGGGTGCTTAATAATGCTGGTGATGAGGATGCATTTATGGGGATGGTTCGGATTGTGCAGAGGACTTAGGTGTCCTTTACTCTCGTTTCACCCATCACGCGGGTACTTGCCATATTCGTTTCTTCTTCTGCCTTTCTTTATATTCCAGAGCCACTTTTTCGTCTTTACCATTTATAATGTCTTGTTTTCTGCCGTTCATTCTTGACAGGGACTCTTCTTCGTTCTTATACATTTTGAATGACCCCTTCATGATATCATACTATTCTTTTTACGACTTTGCTTCTTGGCTTCGGTTCTTGGAGAAAGTGAAAGAAGGCAGGCATCCACCCAACATACCCATATTTTTATTCTGCTTGTTCGGTCCCCTGTCTGTTTAGTCGATTACGATTTGAGTTGTCAGCATTGCAAACTCCGCATTCCCCACCATCCGTTGAACTATGCTATAGCTATAGTAATGCTTATTGTACAGTACAGTATGTATATACATACCTGTGTCTTTCGTGTGCTTTTGTGTCTGCTCACACTGGAGTTGTGGTATTGATTCCGACGCGTTTATATTTTCATTATCGACCCCCGCCCCCATCTATCTGCCCCGGTACGGGCGAGGAGAAGTGTTTTTGTCCGGAGCGCTTTAGCCAGTTTCTTCTTTTTTGGGTTTATCACATACAGATTATTCTCTCCTTTGTTTAGGACTCTTTTTTTCTTTTTCGTTTGCTTTGCTTTGGAATAATATATATACCTGTACTTCTCCTTGTTACTTATTCATCGGCGCATTTACTGGAAAATTTTTTATGGTCATTATCTATTTCTCGTCTATCTATCTATTATATACCGCTTCGACCCTTAATTAATCCACCACGTTAACGTACGAAAGTTGTGATGTGGACTCAACTTGAATTTGTAATTGCATTGTTTGTTTGCCCCCCTCTGTTCTACATAATAGATGAACGGTGTACACTTAGCAGAAGACAGATTGGATTGTTTCAAATTTGAAATGGTATGGAACAGGGGCGGGCAAGAATAGAGTGTGTTCATGCATGAATGATTTCATACGTACATTTACAGATGTGTAGGGGGGGTCACATTGCTAGGATATATGCGGGCGCGGTGAATTGGCTTGTGAGGCGGGTTGAGAGGGAGGATCATGTTGGTGTGCGGAGGGCAATTTTGTCTCGAGTAGGTGGTGAATAATCTTTGGTGGGGAGGGGAATGGTGGTTTCGTGGCTATTGTGATGGCATGACGGTGGAAGAAAACAGTGGGCGAAGGAGTGGGCTGCGGAATATGGTCCGGATGGAAGACGAAGCACCAGGTGTGAAATATCCGGAAGTCAAAACGGGGGGAAGGCTGTAGTTGTAGTAGATAAACATGGAACGAAATGCATGGACGTGGAAAATAATTGACAGAAATCTGTTGAGATTAGGAAGCGCAAGATCCAAACCGGGCAATCAATAAACATCCATGTAAGTAAAGTGCCAAAAGACATAACATTAGCAAGAAGAAACGAAAAAAGCAAGAGACATTAGATAAGATATGGATGGTAAATAGGTACATCCGCTGACATGCAAAAAAACCCAGAGACAAAATAAAATGTAAATAAAAAGGGACTGAAACAATGACTACTCTCATGGTATCTCATATCCTTCAATCACCAGCATGTAAGAAAACACCTGTATCCATATCCTCTCTGATAACCGGGACCCACCTCTTTCACCGTCATATCTCATAACATAAAGAAAAGAAATGCGAAACAGGAGGTCAATTAAGGTGGGGTCGGAGTTTGCGAGATATACTCTTCCCTTGCTCTGTGGTCGCGGGCACTCAAAGGGTCTTCGGCGTCGCCCCGGAATTGTGGTTCTTGTACTAATTGTAGATGCTCTTGCTGCTGCTGCGCGACGACTTCTCGCGCGTAAAATTCCACGAGCATGGTGCCGTAGGCCTCCAGCTCTTCGACAGGGACAGCGAGACGGAAGTCGTTTAGGAGGAGGAATTGAAGTTCGAGATGGTTGAGTTCGAGAAGAGGGAGGCCACCAACCTATTCATACCTTGTCAGTGAATTGTCGATAGATAGATGATATGATAAATGTACGTACTTTGGCATATCTAGAGTTGGTGTAGAAAACATCAGAGAAGAACTTGCTTGCGCAGGTCACACCGGCGATAACTAGACGGTGGATGTTGAAACTATCGACCACGAAGTAATGAGAGAAGTTGAATGGATCGTCCTGTTGTGCATCTGGAGGGCTACCGGACGACGGGTCGTTTGAGTCTTGACATATGGCGGAATGACCAGACGGGGATGAGGGTATGTCCTTATCCCGGGCACGCATAAGGGCCGATGAAGGAGGGGTTACGATGGGATCCCGGGTTGAGGGGCGGTTTGGAGTGGCTGTAGACGGAGTGGCAGGGGAAGAGGAGGATTGCGGGCCTAAGCCCGTTCTATGTTGGTCTGATCGTTGTTGCAGACTCTGGATAAAACCTTTGTTTACCATCTCGGTCATGCGGTCGAAATAGACCAGCAGGCTGAGGAAGACCTCGTAGGTGGTTGGGCAGTACTTGTGGATGCGGCTCAGGTAGCTGAGGATGGTGATGTTGGGGACATTCTTCCCGTGGAAGGCGAGCACACTGGTGGTTTGGGCACTGATACCAGCGGCGCCATTGGGGGGGGGGATGTTGCGATGGACATGTTCGTGTTGCAGGTCGTTGGTGATGGTGATTTTGGTCAACAAGCCCGCCACCATTTCGATGATGTCCTGCACAGGCATGGCGCTGATTTCATACTGACGGCCAACATCCTGCCTGAAACGGCTGCCGGTGCCTTGGGATTGCAGGCGCCTGGACGAGGCAAGGACCTCTTCATTGGCGAAACTGCGGATATGAGCCAGGTCGCGGACCTGGATGCGGGCGGGCGAGGGGGCCTCAGAGGCGCCTAAGGAGCGCGACGAGGAGTGTGCAGGCTGCAGTCGAGGGGAGTGTTGGGGATGGCTTGAGGAGCTGAGGCCCGAGGGGGTGCTTGATAAGGGAAAACCAGCCTGATCAAAGCCGTGGGCATGCTGGGGGGGATGTTGGCGGTAGCTGGAGGAGGAAGTAGGCCGCTGGCGATCGGGGAGGCGGTGAGAATTGGGATGCGAGGTCATCGGAGCAGCAGCAGCAGCAGCAGAAGCGGAGTTGGGCGCCGATGGCAGAGCAGGAGAAGCAGCATTCTGCGGGGGGTGGTGGGATAGCGGGGAATGCACGGTGGCGGCGGTGGAGGAAGACGAGGTAGAGGTAGAAGTGGACGATGAGAGAGTAGGCGTCGTAGGGGTGGTGGTGGCCGACGAGGAGGTGGAGGTGGAGGTGGTGGCGGGATGAGGTTGGGACTGAGGAGGCTGGTTCGACTGAGATCTGGGATGGCGGAAAACAGGCTGGTGAGGATCTGATACAGGCGCAGTAGCAGCAGCAGCAGCAAGCATCGTGGTGGTATATGGGCGATGAGGATGATGGTGGTGATGGTGGTGGTGATGTGCTGCCCCCGACGACGCCGCAGGGCTGACGGCTACAGAGCCCATATCAAGGAGACGAAAGACAGAAGGGTGGCATGTGTGCTGGGTTAGCTGGGATAGTTATCTCGAATAAAGAATTGGAGCTGTTGCGGGTGATGTCGGATGGGATAGTTGGATGAAGTTGGAACAAACAATTGATAAGGGGAAGGATGAGATCGAGAGAGTGACTAAGACAACGTCAACATCAGAGAAATATATATATGAGGAGCAACAGCTGTACTGCCTGAGTCTACACTTCTCTTATTTGAAGAGAACTGCAAGAGATGAAATATAATAATACTTACTATTTATTCTTTATGCCTTACTCCTCCTCGAATATCTTGTTTGTCTCCTGTTCAAGCCTCATCCGCCCCTTTGCCACAATGGCTGAGCATATTTACAGAAATAAGAATATCAAAACTAAAAAAAATACTTTAGATCAAAGCAAAAACAAGATCTATGCATCTTCAAACTGTATTACTATTTGTCTGATTTCAATCTTGAATTTGGTCTTTTCCCTATCTCGCACATACAACAATCCTCAATGACGACATCATGGGTTGAGATATGATATAGATATAGATATAGATTAGTGCCTATTCCACCTTTCACTGTGATGAAAGTACTATATTCCCAGAAATCCTTGACCACGTAGTTCAATTGTATGCGTATATGGAATAATATATACAAAGAAAAATTGGTGAGCAGATCATGTCTTCAGCTCAAGGGTAATTTGCCCAGGCCGTAATCCCGTACATCCATTTCGCCGCTTTGTAGATTTTATACCACAGACATATACACTTATATATGCGCATCATACCTTATGGCCTCTCCCGCAGCGCATCCTCCACCGAAACAAGCCTCTGCTGCTGATTATTATCCGGCAGCTCATACACCACACACCCCGGCAACTCCGCCCACCCTCCTGGACGCGACTGCCCATGCACTTCCGCCGGCTGCTGCTGGATATGCCGTGCGAAAGTGCAAGGCTCCTGTCCTGGTCCCTGTATCTGCTCACACGATGCATGGTATACATTACCGTATGTGACTTCGGCTAACCATGGCTGCTGCTGGTTGAACTCATCTTGCTCCCCGGAATCTTTACCGGGAAAAATCCAACCGATCGACGCGAGTAATCCCAGCATTATTACTGTAGACCAGACGGACACGGGCGCGTCCAAAACTTCCACTGCGTTTATAGGAAGGTAACTTAGCGGGTTACTCGGGGTTCGATAAAATCGCATACCTAGTTGCCAGGATGCATGTAGGAGATTGAGAAAGGTGGCGATGATGAGCCGCACCGTGATCTAATCATTCCACGTTCCTATAAACATCTTGATTCCCCTGGGAAATTGCCATAGATTGAGATTTTGTATTGATAGACCACTTACTCCACGAGTCCTCTTTCCACCCCCAGTGCGAGAAGCTGCCACATAACAGATTCCGATATATAGCAAAGAGTTGGCACAGTATACGGCGGCATTTGCCACGCCAATCCAAGAGAAAATCATATAGAGGCGCATGTACTCGCTAAGGGCAGTGTACCTCGTGGGAACTCTTCTTGTACGGATGGCGAAAGCGGCAATACTGAGGACCACGAGGGCCGCACTGATGAAAAAAGTGTAGAAGCGAATGTTTCGTCGCAGAGCAGGACGGTTTTGTAGGTGTTGCAAAAAGGTCAGCGGCAGCTCGATCAGGAAGATGAAGATAGTGGCATCCGCAACGCCGGGAAATAAGTCGGAGAGGGAGAGTATGTGATAGAAAGCGTTATGAGTAAAAAAGCCGTTCATATGTCCAATGCTAACGACTAGATTAAGGATGATAGACCTAAATAGTTCGAAGAGTTGGATTAGATTTAGAACGTAATAGATCACTCGGGTTCGCTTGTTAGTTCCATACACAAGAGTGAGCCCACAGGCCCAGGTAATCCAAACAAACGTCACTCCATTTGTCGCTTTATGGGCTTTCACAGAAAAAAACCCCACAACCAGCATCCCAATGGTGGCTGCGACATATTCAAAGACTTGGGCGGTTTGCACGATCTTTATCGACACCGGGGATTGAGACATTGGACAGCGTCAAGAAATGCTGCTAGGTGAACAGTGGATAGAAACGGAGGACTGCCATCGCAGGGCGTGAATTTTCCAAGAAAAGAAAATTCTAGTCTGGTCAACTTCATCCGGGGCATCCACTGATGATATACCAGTTCTGGACAACCATGAAAATGGCCTGAGACGAGGCCATTATTATGACTGCGAAAAGGGGAAGAGGCTTAGTCCTTTTATTAGTTTCGGAAGATGTCAAAACAAGCCCTTGATCCCGGCATCCGGCAACCACTAATAGAGCGCGACAAAGGGACGCAGGGCCAAAAATAGTAGTAACCGATGAGACGGCGGTGCAGTAATCATAAAAGTAGTACACGGGTTCACTGGCGCTAGGACTCAGGTTCATTAGCACATGCAGGTCCGCCGAATTATCACGGAATACTGAAATGAATCTTGAAAAATCCCCGCGTCCCTGTAACGCCGTGATGGAGCTAAAACTTGTAGCTCAAGAGCATCATCATGTAGTCCGTACTTACTGTGCTAGCTGGATATCTTGAGATATCACAAGCATCCTTGTTCATCCAAATCAAACCAAGCACAAGGAATGGCGATTGACTTGCGGTTTTTATCAAGGGGTAAAAAGAAAAAGGAGAGATATCCCGTCACACTCCTAAAGGCTAAACAGTTTCTGGGGTAATTAGACACCGGACTGGCTTGGCGATGTAAGGCTGGCGCTAATTAGCGCTTGACGGGCTGTAGTCACACCAAGTGACAGCGGTGATGGCGGATCAGCATGTTCTCGTTACGGAGTATTGACTTCGCCATATTGCCATTCTTCTTCATTACCTCAAGAATTCGATTTGGCTCCAAGGACAAATTGTGTCTCGGGTTCAAACTTGAAAACCATCCCGTCAATTGATTTCTTGCTGTGGATTTCGTAAAGGAATGGGCTTGTTAACAGCCAGTTACTTGTAAGAAGCCATCTGAACAAACCGGGGTCCTAGACATATTCTATTCAGGGCTACGCTATGGCAAATTTAAAGCATGATGGAGATCAATTGGCGTTAAGTGTGTCATTATTCATATAATCATTTGCAAAAATATTCCTTGCACTCAAGGCCGCCCCCGGCAAGGCTCTAATTATATTTCTCAACTGCCAAATTCACATCGAGCCTTCCTGCCATGAAATTTTGTATATTTTTCAGTGTCGTCTCCGCAATGGCGTCAATGGCCTCCTGCGTCAAAAAAGCTTGGTGGCCAGTTAGGATCACATTAGGCAGGCCAACCAATCGCTTGAGGATGGGATCGTTAATGTTTTCCATTGTCGATTTTCGGAAAAACAAGTCCCGTTCACCATCATATACATCCAACGCGCATCCACGTATCTGACCGTGTTCGAGAGCGTTGATCAACGCTGGAGTATCGACCAGGCCTCCCCGGCTTGTGTTTACCAGTAAAACTTCTGGTTTCATAAGTCGCAGCGTCTCCGCGTTTATCAACCGCTCGGTTTGGCTGGTCAAAGGGCAATGGAGGCAGATGATATCGGATCGTCGGAAAATGGTATTCCGATCAACATATTCTACTCCAATACCTTGTAGCTCAGGTTGAGGATAAAGGTCATTTGCAATAACATGGCAGTGGAAGCCGAGTTTGAACACTTTGGCTACCGCGGCCCCAATTCGACCGGTGCCCATAATTCCCACTGTTTTTCCGTATACATCGCTTCCGACAAGGCCATTTAGATCGAAATTGCCGGTCTGGACGCGGCTCCAAGCGCTGTGGATCTTGCGGTTGAGGGTGAAGAGGATGCCGACGGTGTACTCTGCAATGGCGTGGGGCGAATAGGCGGGGACGCGCATCGTGACAATGTCGTTGGATGAAGCGGCCTTGAGATCCACACTGTCATGGCCCGCGCAGCGCAAAGTCACCAGCTTCGTTCCTAAACCCGCTAGTGCTTTCAACACACCAGCATCGACGTGGTCGCTGACAAAGGTGGAAACAGCAATACAGCCAGCTGCCAGCGAGACGGTTTCAGCTGAAAGGGCTTCGGAGAAATAGACAAGCTCATATTGAAAGGCTGTGTTAAAACGATCAAGAGCTAACTTTTCATACGCTTGACAGCTGAAAACGGCGACTTTCATGATAACCGTGTTGTAGATGAGTTGGTTTGGCGCTGGATTGAGTAGTAGATGGTTTCTTGATCTTGATATCGGGAGGATCATTGCTGCCAAACAAAAGAATCAACGAGGAAATGCCCAGGATTCGTAACCCCGCATGGGGCGTTCTCTGCTGATTCATTTTTCGAAGCCGAGGATCTAGAACCTGGGGGGGGGGAAGAGATTTCTGCGGCCTGCGGCCGTACCAGCATGGAGGCTCCAGTTCCCAAGATATAAGCTATCAGAATTGATACGTTGAGTATGATTGTGGTGTTCATCGACTTGCGAGTAAATCATAGATAGGTTATGGGATTCCTAACAGGTCGATTTCCTTGTCGGGATCGACGATGCGCTGGTTGGAAAGTTGGACACTACTTGTCAGTAGGCGTATCAAGAAGCCTGGAAACTGAGTCAAAAGTTCCATGAATAATATACCCATGCAATGTACCATGTACATGTACATATACATGTACCTGGTTGATTTTTCGTTAATCGGTTTAAGTTAAGAGTTACCATCAGGCTTCCGATGGGGCGAAATATTGATATACCTTCCTCCCCCAGCTTGGGGCACTCTCACTTGCAAGGGATATGTGTTGCCACTTTGCCCAGTTATCGGCGACTGGTTTGTATTCAAGTTTTCATCCGTACTAATCAGTTTGACAGGTCCAACAGTTGTTGAGTTGAGATTCCAAGAAGAATTCTTGCAACTTCTTCGGAGGGGAGGCGGTTCTCGGCCCGACATATCGCCGCTGACTAAGCCCCTCCCCGACCTCCGCCTCGGATTTCTTCCGCAACATCTCTATTATTAATATCATTATTGTTATTACTTGTTCTTGGATTGTTCTTGGATTTTGACGATGCACTGGAGCTAGGCTGTTGGCATCCTGCCCATTCTTTATCTATATGGGCCGTTGTGTATAAATCCCAGTCAAAAGCCGATGACAGCCCTTGGCAGTTGACAAAGGGGTAAATAACCCGAGATTAAACTCTTCCAGAACGCGAATCGAAAGGCTAAAAGAACCGGTCCCTGACATTTAGCCGACGGGCATCCCAGGATCAATTATCCAGGATGGGGCTTGCCGACATCATGCTCTGGCCATGCTGTTTAGAGCTATCGCCTCCCAGGAGTCAACCTCTTCCCCCCGTTAACGATCAATCAATACGGGATTTGCCGCAGGGGAATTCACACAGGTTAAAGCAATAGAATCACTGGAGCTTACTATGTGTGAGAAAGTGTTTTAACCCGAAAAAAAAAAAAATCCATCAGTACGGAATATAAACAATAGCTTCGCGCTTTGATTTAGGCACTAACCCCGCATAAGCCGGTGGAGTATTGACCCTCGCATATTCCTTGCACATTGGCGCATGGGATAAGTATGCCATTTCCCCTTTGAGTGTATATTCACGGAGCCGTGATCGTGGTATTGATACGAGGAGATTTCATTTGCCGGTTTGGACCCTTGTACCTAACGCTTTCCCTTCCTCTTTTTCCCTCCAAAGACTGGAGGCGGCTTTCGAATTGACAGGCTATATGGCCATGGCGATGTCATGTCTGGATATATATATACCTGGACATTGCCCCATAGAACCATCTCACGAAGCCCCGTATTAGATAGTCAGCTCCCCACTCCAAACTCCCACTTTTGCTCCCTGCTCCTCTTGTTATTCAATTGGAGCTTGCAAAAATGCGGCTGCTTTCTCTACTCGCTTGTGCGCTTCCCTTGATCGAACTTTCTCAAGCATTGGGTCAAAAACAGGTCATTTCCTTTAGCCCAGAAGGCGACAGCGTGAGACTTGCTGGAAGGAAAAATCCTGGAACCCTCATTCTCGATGCTGAGGATTGGCCAGGGGTTCTCCGGACTGGGGAGGACCTTGCAGCAGACTTTAAACGAGTCACAGGGACAGGGTTGACGAGGTTTGTTATCAACAGGACGGTTGATGAGTCCTACCATCGATCAACTCAGAGCAATACCGGCAATGGCGTTATCATTGCCGGCACAATTGGAAAATCTTTCCTTATTGATGAGCTGATAAAAACCGGGAAGATTGATGTTGCGGATATTGAGGGCAAGTGGGAGTCCTTCCAAACTCAGGTAGTCTCTAACCCGATCATTGGAGTTTCAAAGGCTCTTGTGATCGCTGGGAGCGATAAGCGAGGGTCAATATACGGACTTTACGACGTTTCTGAGCAGATTGGCGTCTCCCCATGGTACTGGTGGGCGGACGTGCCCGCTGCCCAACATTCTGAAATATATGCCGTCAGCAAGAAAAAGGTTCAGGGACCTCCGTCAATCAAATACCGCGGAATTTTTATCAACGACGAACAACCAGCCTTGACTAATTGGGTAAACGACAATTATCCCGAGGGGAAGTACGAAGGCTACGTCTCAGATTTCTACGTTAAAGTATTCGAGCTGCTCCTCCGCCTGAGAGCTAATTATCTTTGGCCAGCAGAATGGAACGGTATATTTGACCTGGATGACGAAAAGAACGCATACCTAGGCGATTACTATGGAATAGTTTTGGGAACAAGCCACACAGAGCCACTGATGAGGTGGACAAAGGAGCAGCAGATTTTCCTTCAGGGAGAATGGAATTGGCAAACCAATGAGCAGAACGTGAGAGACTTTCTCCGGGTTGGCGTTGAGAGATCAAAAGGCTACGAAAGGGTATACACCATGGGAATGAGAGGTGTCGGTGATGAGGCGTCTGATTCCGTCACAACAGAGTTGCTGGGCAAGATAGTCGAGGGCCAACGGGAAATTATCAGCGATGTTTACCAGATAGATGATGTTACCACTATCCCTCAAATGTGGTGCTTGTACAAGGAGGTTGGTCAATACTTCCACGAAGGACTCCGGGTTCCAGAGGACATAATCCTTCTCTGGGCCGATGACAACTGGGGAAATATCCAGCGTTTACCTATCGGAAACGAAACAGACCGATCAGGCGGTGCCGGTGTCTATTACCATTTCGATTATGTTGGAGGCACTCGAAATTATAAGTGGATCAACACTATCTCCTTGCAAAAGACTTGGGAGCAAATGAATGTAGCTTATGAACGACAAGCTAGGGAAATGTGGATTGTGAACGTTGGAGATTTGAAACCTCTGGTTAGCATTATTTCCTTCTACTTCTTCAGGAGCTATTCACGCTAATGCTATCCCATGTAGGAAATACCGCTTTCCCACTTCTTCGATCTTGCTTATGACCACGAGAGCTGGTCATCTCCAAGTAGCACCACTAAGTGGATCCACCATTTTGCCGTTAGAGAGTTTGGTGAAGAGTTTGCGGACGATATTGCGGATATAATCAATAAGTACGGCATGTACGCTGGCCGCAGAAAATACGAGCTTCTATCGCCGTCTGTATTCAGTGTGGTAAACTACGACGAGGCAGATACTGTGTTGAAGGAATGGGCGGAGCTCACAAACAAGGCGCAAATTATTTACAATAAACTAGACGCTTCTGCCCAGCCAGCGTTCTTTGAATTGGTGCTCCATCCATGCCAGGCAGCGCATATTGTCTATGACATCTACGTTACCGTTGCTAAAAACAACCTCTACGCTGACCAGCGACGAACAAGTGCCAATAACTTGGCCTCAGAGGCTGTTCGGCTGCTCGGGGAGGATCATACCTGGACTAAGACATATCATTCAATCCTGGACGGAAAATGGAACCATATAATGGATCAAACTCACTTAGGGTATAACTACTGGTAAATATTTGAACTTCTTAACTTTTGGCGTCCCTGGAAATCACTAACGTATTTGAAAAGGCAACAACCAATGAGGAATACCATCCCTCCCGTTTCGTACGTGCAGGTACTCGAAGACAGTTTGGCTGGAAAAATGGGAGTCTCAGTAGAAGGAAGCAAGGGTGCGGTACCCGGCGACGACGAGAACAATGTTGCCAATTCAAACAACACACTTGTGTTACCTCCTATGGACCCGTACGTTTCCCACCGGTGGATTGAAATATATTCGCGAGGCACTGGTTCTTTCGATTTTGAGGTTTCGCCGCACAACCCATGGGTAACAGCAACGCCTTCGTCGGGTTCTATCTCCCCCACTGGAAATTCGACGGACGTTCGCGTTCTTCTCACAGTTGACTGGGACAACGCCCCCGAGGGAACCAACGTCGCCTTCATTAACGTCACTTCATCCGCTAGTTATGGAAATTTTGAAGCCCCCGAGATTCACCTCCCAATTGAAAAGTATACTGCTCCGGATTCCTTCCATGGCTTTGTCGAATCAGACCGGACCGTCAGCATCGAGCCAGAGCACACATCACGTAACACGTCAAGCGAAGATGAAGGCGCCTTTTATGCTATTATCCCGGGATACGGACGCACGTTATCCGGTGTTACTTTGCTCCCTGTTAACGCACCATCTCAGTCCCCCCCAGACTCGCCCCGGCTTGAATATGACATGTATATCCACTCCTCTGACGTTCAAGCTAATGTGACTGTGTATCTCGGCACATCCTTGAATGCGGATCCGGAACGCCCGATGAAATACGCAATTACATTTGACGATGAAACCCCTCAGACTGTGCAGTATGTACCTTCCTATGACCTTGGGGAGCTTCCTGAAATGTGGGGTACTGTTGTGGACAATGCATCTTGGACGAACCAGACGATTCATCACCTTGAGGGCGGAGGAAAGTCGCATACGCTGAAGCTATGGGCCATTGAGCCAAATGTTGTGTTCCAGAAATTGGTTGTGGATTTGGGCGGTGTGAGGGAGAGTTACCTTGGCCCCCCAGAGAGCCCAAGGGTTTAGGCAGGCTCACGAAAGACAGATTATGGAGATGGCGGATATTCTTCTCTTCGTGTAACTAATTTCAACACAAATATTTACTCTGTATTCGGACGCCTAATGCCGTTTCAACGAGGAAGACAGGGTTGAACCCTGCAGCATTTGTCTCTTGTTACTTGTACATTACATGATGCGCAATAGGTCAGAGTTGTATGTTTCCTCCACATCGCTCTCATTCACCCATTGAATATGTACCTGGAAAACACTGCTAAAGGTAGGACGGGTAAAGTAAGTAAGACGAGGCCGGGTGTTGCCGCCTTTGTTCGGTTGGGGGGTTCGGACGGCTTGTGCGCGAAGGAAGAGATGCTCTTGAATGTGTTAAGGGAGACAATCACTAAAATGTACTGTTCATATTTCGTATAGACAAACTGCGTTTGGCGAAATGATATGGCGATCAGTATACCCACAATGGCCTATGCACATGAATATGTGTGCTAACGGTTTATATCTTCCTGCAGAACGTGATATATGCAAGATCACTTCTTGATCTGGACTCAAATTCTTTGTTTGTATTTGTTTGGCGCCCGCATCCGTCAGTTACACTGCAGGAAGATAACTTGCCGCACCAATCGGGTGGAGATGATGACCGCCACTGAGGCTGCGCGTATATTTGCTTCTTCAATTCCTTCCCCATATACATATTCAAGAGTACCCCCAGATTGTGGCACTGTTTTAAAGTTAGCTTTGGAACGAGACATTGCTTGTTGATCCCCTCCTTACCTGGATCACGATGTCTCGTAACCGCGTGTACCTTATTACTGGCGCGAATCGAGGTAAGTGTAAATTATCATCAAATCTCTCTGCTTTAAAGAGAAGTCACCACATAACATTGAATAGGCATCGGACGCGGTCTCGTCGAACGATACCTCTCTTGCTCCTCTACCACCGTCATTGCGGCTGTCCGAAACGTCGACCATCCAACGACAAAATCTCTAGCGGCGCTGAGTAAAGCGGACTCGAGTGAACTGATAGTGCTGAAGATTGACAGTAACTCTGAGACCGATGCGGAACATGCAACACGACGTCTAGTCACTGAATTCGGAATCTCCCACCTCGACGTGGTTATTGGAAATGCTGGGATCTGCAAAGCATACACTTCTGTTGCTTGTTCGACAACGGCGGCTATGAACGAACACTTCGCTATCAATGCTCTGGGACCCCTGATTCTGTTTCAAGCCGTGCATCAACTGCTACGCAAGTCGAAGAATGGTAAATTTGTTGCCATTAGCTCACTGGCTGCTAGTGTCGGCAAAATGGAGATTGTCCCTGTCTATCATGTAGTTTATGGGGTATCAAAGGGGGCGCTCAACCACATCACGCGCAGAGTACATTTCGAACATCCGGCATTGACGGTCTTTTCGATTGACCCAGGGTAGGGCTTTTCTCCCTGATTTCTTTGAGCTGCATCCCTTTAGAGACACCAAATAATGGCTGTTTTACTACCCGACCATGTCGCAATTTCGTCATTTTTCCGACTCGGGCTTTTTCAAAGTCGGATAGCTGACGTTGAAATATTGTTATTAGGTGGGTTCGAACAGAACTGGGTATTGAGGCTGCCATGGAGTTTGGCTACGGAGAGCCGCCAACTTCGATACAAAATTGCATCGACCGTCTGGAAACTATTGTAAGAAACACCCCAAAATCTGTGTCTTGATGAAAGCCCGGTGTTCTCTAATAACTGTTGTTCCTTTTTAATTAGATAGAAGAAGCTACAAGGGAGAAGACGTCAGGCCACTTTATTGATCTCGAGGGGAATGAAGTCCCATGGTAATACCTTTAAGCGTCGGTTTCATAGACGACGATGGCGTGTGTTAGCGGTTATTGATGACTGGAAGAGCGCTGGAGTATCGAATGGCAACGAGGCTTCCGTGTAATCGACTGCTCTCATTATGACTGTATACTGTTTTCCTGCTGGCTGAAGAAGCCCCTATGTTTTGAACTGCCGCGTCGAATATTTGTGCTTCAAGCGTTTTGAATCCTCCATAGATAGGTACAGAGGTTCTTCTCTAGGCTGTGAATTCAAGCTTCCAAGAAGCAAGACAGGAACATCAGCCTATGGGCCCAGGGAAGCGAGCGTGATTGTAAACAACAGTCCTATCTTAGCTTTCCCATCAACCAATTTTCGCGGGTGTTCTGAGCTCGATCATGAGGATGTTGATTGTGGTGCGCCGAGGTCGACGGATTAAGAATGCTCGGCATGATTAGTCATCCATCCCTATTGAAGGCTGCATTCGCCCGCCCTTGAAGCATCAAAGCTGCATCACAAATTTAACCAGGAGATTATTATATCAGATTAGGCGCGTTTTGGCGCAGTTATTTCCAATAAGACTTTGTTTTATCATTTGCTGGGCTGCTATAAGATGACCAGCTTCCACCGAGCGTGGTGCATCTGAAGCTCTGAACCTTTGCTGCTGAATCTACCGTTTCTATTGATGTCACTATTCACTGGGCTACAATTTACGGTTGGAGCGAGTACCCTATCGGGCTGTTGCTGAACACCGATCTGTGATTATGTTACTGCATGATTGCGGACGTTGTTCTAAGAGGATTGATTCATTGGCATAGACCAAGGGAGATAAACCCGGAACAGCCCACATCAAGGGAAGCTTCAAGGTCCTTGCACTGGAATGCCGCAGCAGGCGAGACTAATTATCGCGAGAAGGAAAAGCTTATATGCGAACGTAGGTATGTAACACGGTTGAACAAGCTTGGGTCGATGTTTGCTTCAACGTTTTATTATATCCCTACCTCAGCTCTGGGATGCTACCTCCATCTAGACACGTTCTATATTAGAAGGTTCTCCCACGAGGTCCGCATTCAACAAAACGCAAGCTTCAGCTTCAAAATTGGTTCGTACCGTAGCATGCATCAACGATATTGCATGCGGCGGGGTGATCGCATGGCGGATTACTACATCGCCTTCGGCTATCGCTCTCTTCCACGCAGCCACAAAAATTTTCCCGCTAGTCTTCGCTGTTGCTTGTCCTTTCCTTTCCTTTTTTCCCCTTTTTCATATCTTTCTTTTTGAAGTTCGACTGTTTGTAACGCGTAAAAGTATGTTTATGTTTGAACATATGCCGATGTGAACTCAAGTTGTTGACGAGATTGGGTTTCAGAAGTGCCCCTTACTTCTGCATCAAAGCGCCCCTGCATATGCGTGCATGGCCCCGTTCCCGTCTTGATATTGTCCCCCATTATGGCACGGGGCAAACAAATTACCCTTTATATTGTTCAACATAAAACCAACTGTCTTTCCCCACCTGTTTCCTGTGAAGATATGCCAGCTATCGTGGACAATCGAGTCGGATTCCGGTGGCCAGACTCAATTTTATTCTAAATTGGATATGGGACAAACACCCACTGGAACGGAAAAGGATGAGGAAACTGATAAATTGAAAGTCGACATGGTTTCGTCTCATCTCTCTGCTGAAGGCGAATGTTTGCATCCGGATTGACAACATTTCATCTTAAAAGCTCTATTGCTACGAAGAGGGAGATATAAGTTCTTGAGAGCTTCCGTGAATCATAGAATGAAATCAGCTTCAAAGAAGCCAACCAACAACACGGAAATCACCAACACAAAACAAAAATAGCCAACCACTATTACCCCTTAGAAAGCTACCCCTCTATCCTCAGTGAGTCCTCCTATCTAATTACTAACCTGACGTCTCCCTCGAAAAGGTACTGACGCTTCAAAACAAAAATCGTAGATACACGGACCCTACAGTTTGATATAATTTTTCGGCCAAAAATGAAGCTTCTGTTTATCATTCTCGCCCTGCTTCTTAGCAGTTTGCAAGTTCTCGCACTCCCCACCCGCTGGGGTCCCGGCCTAGGACGCAGTCGACATATGCGACCTATTTTTCGAACAGCCGTGTGTCCCTCGACTGCGTGTGCCGCCGACGCTGACTGTCAGTCTGGTTGTCACTGCGATATAGCTGCTCGTGTCTGTCAGCTTGCTTCTCCGGACCCTGCCTCCAACACGGAGCAAACCGAACCGGCGCCGTCATAGACGGGATTGAATGTGCGGTAAGTGTCTATGGCATCCACGGTTACTGTCACAATTCCAGTATGCTGATTATTTGGATATAGATAGTTAACATTTTTCCTTTGGTGGCTACCTGGGCCGGCGAATCTGGATTTGTAAGGAGTTATTACTGAGTCGGCTTTCCTCATAGATGGTGCTGGGAGGTTTGCTTATGGCATGCTGGGGAGGGATAGACCGCATGTAACGGACAATACGAATTTCATTGGCGTTGGGCTGGGAAGAATCGAATAGACAATAGACTGATATAGACTCTTTTTGCTCCTTTTGTTTTTGTACGCGGATACAGAGTATTGCTTGCTTATAATGTGGGAGGCCACAGCATGTAGTTGATAAAGGCAAATTCATCAGATCTCTTATTCTTTATAACCTTTTACGTTAGAGGTGTCTAGAGATGAATATTTCAAAAATCAAAGCAATCCAGCCAAGGCATTCACATCTTTAGCTTCAGTTCAAATTGGACATTGTAATAGTCTAGGAGTCCCGGTGGTTAGGGAAGAACAAAAAAATGGTTAAATATATATATACAACTTGCATTAGATAACGGAAGGGAACACGCTCCCAGCACAATGCCTCCAATAAAAATGAGAAATATATATCCTGGATCATAACGAGTAGGGATAACCCCCCCAGTACTGGATTGGACATAGCACAGCAACACCATAACCACAGAAATAAATCATTACTGTAGAAAACCATACAACTTTGGCCATAAACTCATATCTGACGTAAGACATAAAAGTTAACCTTGAATCATAAAACCGACATCAAACGTTGGAAAAGTAGCGTAGTGGATATAATCGTCAATATCTCGTTCATCGTTGAATTCCATGCGAGGATCTTTTGAAAAAGTCTGTGCCCTTGGGATTTGACGGGAGACTGCCCCTGAACGAGGAAATTCATCTGCAACACAAACCCGCCAGCTTTTTGAGGGCGGGGTGTTTTCCGTTCCTTTTCTTCTTTATTTTTATTTTCCGCACCATTGCCGAATTCACTAATCCGAACTAAGGTAGACTTTCGCCGGCCGTTCTATAGACCTCCTATAGCGTCGACTTCTCGATCCGGGTTTCTCTCTGTACGGATATGAGGACACAGATTCTCGTCTTACGGGGCGCTCATATCTGGTCGAACGGTAGGAATATGCGTTTGAATTGCGCGTTTGCCCGATAGCGCTTCGGATTAACCAGTACAGAAGAAAGGAGCCAGCGATGGAGCCGATAACGATGCCCGCTATTTCACCGCCTGACATACAATCGCAGGAATTGCTACCTGTTGGCGATTCTTGGCGGGCTCGGAGGATAGTGGTGGCTTCGATTGGGAGTTTCTTTAAGGGTCATGTTAGTATTTCATTTTCGGAGTATGTCTTGAGGTGAATCGGGTTCTAGTGGTAACCGGGGAACAGAGCCGTGACAGAAGTTGACCTCCTTTGGTAGAAAGTGCGGGAGCGTACCATTGTTGTTAACTGAATCCACTATCTGCCACACATATATACGCACTCGATTACTAGTAGTGTTTATTTAATATGAACCTGGAGGAACAGCTTTTGTTTGATATTTGATGAAACCGATATCAGGGGGCCAAGGCAAGACAGCTGCGAGTCACCCTTCGTCGCATACAATGGTGTTAAGATGTAGAACGCAAATAGGGAGGCGGCGGTTGACCAGCCCACGCAAAGAGAAGATATCTGGAACATTTTGTAGCCTGGCGTAAACTGATAGCCCCGGCAGATAACTCGTCATCGCAATGCAGAAGTGGGCCAAAGCATCCATGATTTCCTGAAATCTTGACGTCAGGGAGGCTGGGAGGGGAAAACTAGAGGCATTGGGGGCATTTCCTTGCCTGCGCAGAGACCAGGGTTCCTGCACTGTGTTCTCCGCTCTCAAATAGTATAATAAACGGGCCATTTGAGTTTATACGTAGCCCCCCTCGTCCAGTGAGGAGGTTGGGAGGGATGGGATGGGCTGGTTAGGGCTGGGTTAGGGCTATGACGTCATTTATAGACCAATTTGACCTGGATTGCCAATTTGCCCGCCTCGGCTTCATGTTCGTCAGTATCCAGTCAAACGCAAGGGTGGGGAGATGCTAGAAGACAGAAGAAATAGAAGCTTTGGAAGATGTATTATTTAGCCCGGTCGAAAAGAAAGACTGCCAAGCAGAGTTCTCCAAGGCACAGCGTCGCTTGTTTTGATATCGGTTTCGCTCTTATTAATCGACAATCCCAACTGAAACCTAACAGGAATTTAACTGCGTGAGCATAACGGATCATTAAAGAATACTGTATTGGATCTGGTAGCTGTTGGAATCCCGCTGGGCCTTTTAGATGGGACGTAGTTTTGTAAGTGATAGCTAAGGAGAATGTACCGAATGTTGGGCATCGTGACTCGTGAGGCTCTTTTCTTTTAAGACGAGTTGATAAAACCTAATAGTCAGAGTCGCTCGAACATTCTGAATAGGCTTGAAAAAACGCCTTCTCTACCCCTGAGCGATGAAGCCTTCCAATATTGCTTCTAAACCCCAATCGCTGCATTTCAACAGCGTAGCTATTTTGGTTTCCTCGTATGCCCAGGAAAGAGGCGAGATATTCGCCACTTTCATCTTGATTTATTCCACCTTGCTCGTAGCCAGTTTGAGGATGAACACTAAAGATATGAGAGAACAACCGCGGGGCTAAATGTTGTCCATCGTTTGGTATGTAAGGATTTAGCGCTAAATCTTCTCTTTTCATCGAAGTTCTATCCCAGGGACTATCTGACTGGTGATCAGTCGGCAAGTACTAACTGAAGGGTAGGGCGTCCTGGCTAGATGGAGGCGGCTCGCGCATATCCGTATATACGACGGCATGCAACCATAAGTAGTAGTTTCTGAACGGCCGTGGTTGTACGCAGCTGGTCAACCGTCCGAGTCATATTGATTGGAAGGTAGCGTGATTGGCATACTATAACCCGAAACATGGCAATTAATCCCACGGTCCCGCAGTTCTTTCTCTGGAACAACGCACGTTTCGTTATTTGCCGACCACAAATCGAAGTCACCCGCGGCGCACGACAGGTACACAATACACGGTGATCGTGCGACTTTGACAGAAGCCAAAGGTCCCAGGTTGTTGGCAACGATATCTAATTTGCATGATGCTATGCTGAAAGAGCGGCCAGGCGTACGTGACGGCTCGGGATCGTACTTAATATACATAGAAAACTCCACCAAGCTTTCCAAGTGCGTAAGGGATGAGATGACCTTGCGCCAAAGCACGGAGGGTGGCTCGCGGTTGAGAACCTCTTCAGGGCTGGCATCGTCAAAATCTGGGGTCGACGCTTTTATCGAGATGGAGCGCAAAAGTGTCCAGCGCTGTGGAAGAATGGCGTGCTGAAAATATCGCAATTGGATTGGACCATGGAATATAAACTTGTTCCTTGTATACAGTACTCCGACTGCTTCAGCATATCTGGAGTCCCGGTGTCATCTAACGTGTCCTCATAACTCAAACTCGTATGAGGAAAGGGGTGGAACATACATGAATCGACATGTCTGCAAGATGCACGCTGTCCGCTCCACCGCCACTGGCAGTTTATTGATAATATGGCATAGGTCGGGCATGTAGCGCCAGCGGTATTGGAAATTGAGAAGAACAGAAACACACTCCGGTGAATGCGTGCACGTCCGCATCCAGATTGGATAGCCTAGAAGTTCTCGGGCTTTGTCTGACGCCGTCCTATTACCCAGAACCAGGTAAGAGATGATGACCCCGAGCGGGAGGTGATAAACTTTTCATGTCCGAAGCCAATATTACAAGACGAGCATACCCTATAGTAATCCGCATTTCCTGACCTCCCAGCACATACTCCCAGATCAGAAACCGCAGTACAATAGGGATATTCAAAAGTGCGCACTGAGACTGGCTCAACACTGCATTGTTGGAAGACCGGTTTGTACATGTAGTTGTATCTTTCTGCAGACTGGATTCTCGAATGGGGGAGGCGTTAAGACCCTCTCGCGGCGCAATGGAAGGGGAATTGGTTCACTGATATTCCACGGCATGGAGGACGGGGATCCGGGATGGAACATGGGATAGCAGAGACAGTGTCTGGATAGCCTGGACGTCTCTTATTAAATATACAATTGTGATATGGGAAGCGGCTTTATACCGCGCGTGGTCTGAGGAGGATAGATGGATGTCGTATCATGGGGAGAGCAACCTTGGAACGAACCTCCTCCGGTTTGAACAACGGCCAATTGAGTCTGCAGCATGTTAATAAGCAACATACACGCATGTGTGTACATTACATGCGATACCTATTGAGCAGATGTCAAGTTGTCCCAATTATCTTCGCATGAAATTGCTACAGCATGGAGCAGTACGTCAAAAAAAAAAAAATTATCAACAGACATCGTCTAGATCATCCTTGTCGAATTGTGGTTGATTACCCATAACTCCTCTATAGTGTTTCTCATAACGTTGGGCTTGAAATAAACGGAGATACGAATAATTCATCTGCGTACAAGTCTGAAAAATTCATCATTCCTTATGGATGGAAATTAGAGGGGAAATAAATAGAAACCGTGAGAACAAGCAGGACATCAAGGAGAACAGACACCGAACCAAAACTCAGGCTGATTTGGGTCCTGGTCCTGTATATCCGTTATCTGGGAGATATAGATGTCGTACTGCGCCCTCTGCCGTCAATACAACCATGCGGATCACCCCTCCAGAGCTGCCGTCCCACTTTATCGCTTCTTGCAACGAGTTCTTCACGAATTCGACCCCCTCAGCTTCTGTCATTCCTTCCCGCCAGTTTGCATCACAGTAACCATAGATATATGTCGAGCCCGAACCGCCGATAGCATAGGGTTGCTTATGCAATGATCCACCTAGTGGTATCGAGTATACCTGTCCTCCATGTCGCTTGTCGTAACCCGCAATGATAATACCCGCACTGTTATTAATCACAGTGGTCAGAAACTTCACTGTAAATGATTCCAGAAGCAGGAAAAAGCGACAAGAGACAGCGGTAAGAGGTACACAGCTACTCACCTCAGCATATCCTTATTTTCGTAGCACAGTTCCTGGAACAAAGCGGCGGCTGTCTGGGTTGTTGGGGGCTCTTGGTTGACTACCCCGTACATGCTCAGGTGGTAATGCACAATGTCGGCAACAGCTTGTGTATCTGCAGCAGAGCCTGATCGACAGCACCAAATCGTATCGTGAACCTGGGTCAGCTTATCCGTGACTCGATTGGCGATATATGCTCCTGTGGTCGTCCGACTATCGGCCCCGAGAATAACGCCGTCCTTGAAGTTGATCGCCATACTTTTGTCCGGTTATGATTAGCGTTACGTTACGCCAGACTCTATAATTCAATGCGAGAGTGTAGATGGTAAAGTAAGCTTACATTGAGGTACCGAGACTATTAGACGAAGATTGACGTGGTTAGCCCCAGCAACATGCGGGTAAACATTAGGGGACAGTAGCACCTACTTAACCTCTCCTGTCTTCAGGTGGTTCATATCGATATGGATCCCATCTAAAATATTAATCAGTTCTGTAGCTGCAAGTGATCATTGAGGGCCACTAACCCTCGCCCAAAGACCCAGTAACGCCGTGGGCAACCATTGTTGGTAGAGAGAGCTGGAGGATGCGTAGCGAAAGATTACAAGGGCGGCAGACGGAGATTGCTCGCTAAGGGAGAGGCGTAAAGCTGAAAGGAAGACAGAGGTATAGATAGGGCAGAGGTAATGGGATCTTGTAGTTTCATGTCGTTATGATGGTTTATGATGATGATGCTTCTTGTTGAGGCAGCAAGGTCCCACGCGTGTCGCCCAATCGGGCATAGTGCGGGAGCTGTCTTGACGCCGGCTATTCTCAGATTGTGATTGGCTGGTTATGCGGCTAACTGCTAATACCGCTTAGCGTATGATAATTTACGGGGTTGGCGTGGGGAATACCGGCAACCTTGGTATTGCCGTAACGAATCATACTATTCTCGTCTCCAACAAACCAACCTCATCTTCAATTAATCTATTACTTACCACTTGCTTCTTCAGACACCTGCCCTGCTACTGCTGGCTACTCATCGTCCCAGCTATTGATTGCAACTGTTTTGTGGAATATCATATTCTCCGTTTATCAGCCTTGTTTCAACTACTACTACTGCTGTTGGACTCCGTAGTCCTCCACATTTCCCTATCCCTTAGCTTATCACCGTTCCCCACGCTGCCCGGCTATTTGACGCCCCCTTTACAGTTACACGGTGGACCATACTTATTTCCTTACTTCCGCACTGAGGACCTGAGAGTGAGAGAGAGAGCTATGTCAGACTCTCCTCCTCCACCCCCTCCGTCTTGGAATTTTACTTCAATGGCTAGCAATGTGGTGCAATTTCTCAGGCTGCCAGTGCTGGCTTCGTCTGGCCTGGCTGTCCTCGCCAGTGGTATGCTGTACTTCAAGCAAAAGTGAGTAGTATTATTTACTATCTTGTGGTGCATCTATCGACGTGCTACCCCCTACCTACGTGCCATCCCAGTGGGAAAAACGGGCGCAAGGGAATTTGATATGCACAGCACGTAGCTAAGGGATGGCACAGTAACCATGCGCCTGTCTTGTGTCAACAAGTAAACTAACTGATATTATCCGAGTCAAGTGAAATAATCTACCCTCGCAACGTTCCACTTGGTTCGCGCACAGATGTCCCTAAACCTTCTGATTTCGGCATGCATGACTATGAAGACCTACGCATCCCGACCCCCGACGGAGAGTCTCTTGCAGCGCTGTTCATCCGCCCGTCTAATAAGCGCCGTTCAAAGCCAAAGTTCACAATGCTCATGTTTCATGGCAATGCCGGGAATATCGGCCATCGTCTTCCCATTGCACAAGTGCTCGAAGAGACCCTGAACTGCAATATCTTGATGCTGGAGTATCGCGGGTATGGCCAGTCGACGGGTACGCCGGATGAACAAGGTTTGAAAGTTGACGCCCAAACGGGCTTGGATTATATCCGGCAACGAGCGGAGACAAGCGACACAAAGGTCCTGATATACGGACAGAGCATTGGTGGGGCAGTGGCTATTGATCTGACCGCAAAGAATCAACAACGGGGGGATATTGCAGGACTAATCCTGGAAAATACATTTTTGAGCGTCAAGAAAATGATTCCAAGGTATGCGCCCCTAATTGGATCATCCACCAAGGGGCATGATGTTTTCTTGGGACTCATTGATTAATCACTTCTTGTCTCCAGTGTTTTCCCCGCCGCAAAGTACGTCACTCGTTTGTGTCACCAGTACTGGGCGAGTGAGGATACGTTACCCAAAATCACAAAAGTTCCGATTTTGTTTCTAAGTGGGCTAAAGGATGAGATCGTCCCGTATGTCTATCCGCCGCCTTTTGAGACCGCCTGGCTTTGTCAGTTGGTATGCTAATACTAACATCCTTTATTAGCCCTGATCATATGGCCCAGCTCTTTTCCATGTGCAGAGCCAGTACAAAAGTCTGGCGAACTCTCCCCAACGGACAACATAATGATACCGTTGCTGAGCCTGGCTATTTCGAATACATTCAGTCGTTTGTGGTAGACCACGTCATGGACGATTGAGACTGCTTCACCTTCTTCTGATGACTTCTTACGGATACCTGGGCATGGTGGAATTGGCTCAAGCAACTCTACCGCGACGGCCAAGTGGACGTTCTAGGAAGAGACTGGTTTGTGGAGCAAGGTATATTTTACCTGGCCCTGGCCGCTTCCTTAATCCGTAAATTTATTTACGCTTTGTTTTGACGCGTGTTTTCTCTTGTGACGTTTTGCTTCTATTTTCCATTGTATATAGTTGTTTGGATGCGTGGATCTACTCACGTATTGCTAAGATACCCTACTTGTTTTTGGGCCTTCTTCATGCTTCCTCGTCTCTTGAGAAATCAAAGGGGAGAGCTATTTCATTTCCTTTTGTTTGTTCAACTCTGAATCGCCATCAACCTGAATATAGTACCGTGAGGTATAGATATAAATAGTAGTTTTATAAGCAGCTCAAAAAAAATTTTAAATAAATAATACGAGCGGACCTTTTGCATATAGATTTCATAAGTTAGTAATGCCATGTTTGTGTTTAGCAATTAATATTTTATCTATCATACCCAAGTTTCATGACACAAATGGTGCAGTCCATATACAGTCTATATATACACCCTTAAAATGAAAGCTAGAAAGCACGGCAGAAACCAGAATTCTACCTCTATCGTACATACTCAATCTAAGACCCACATGTGCTCATAGATGCATTTACACCTTCTCAACCTCAGCCATCAGATCCTCCAACTTGAAACCTTGAACATCACCCTGGCTGAACATCCTCACCAGCTCTGCCTTCTTCCCACCTTGTTGCCCATCGACACCCCAGTCGTAAAACCGCTGCAGCCACATCACAAGCAATTTGGCTTCGTCAACCGCCACACCGCGATCTGGGAGCACGTTTCCGTTCATTAGTATCAATCCCTTCTCATCCGCAAGGTCTAGGTGGTGTGTTATGACCGTGTGTGGCTGGGAATATGACCCATGGAGCTTATACGAAGCTAGATGTGTGAATAGGACGGTGGAGGTGTGAGTATTCAGCGTGGAAGCGTTGGTAGTCTGGGTAGCTGCATTGACACTAGCCGGAGGATGGAACCCCCATTGCAGGAAATGTATATCCGCCCCTGTACTTGCTGCTTGGTGAGGGTCTGTAGAAACACCATCTTTCGCATCCTCAGGCTGGCTGCTCGCTTCTGTCCGGGGCAGCGGCAGGACAAATTGCGGGTTTTGCCGGGCGACATTCACCATGCGCATGTACGTGTCTAGCGGGATGGTGGCGCATATTGACTGCGGATTGGAGGCGTGTCGGAGGCGCCAGAGGGTCTCAATTTCTTTGGCGGGGAGAGTGAGGATCTTGGGGATATCGAGGTAGGAGGATAGGGGTTTTATGCCTGGCGTTGGGCTTTTGGGGATTGATGAGGAGATGGGGGATTGTGCAGATTTGGCGGCAGTGGTCGTGGAGGTTGCTGCTGGACTGCCATTGGGAGACTGTGGCGTGGATGAGGTGGGTTGGGGAATGCTCTCCGCTTTCGCTTTGAGATCTTTGATTTTGTCTTGATAGGCTTGCTTGAGGGAATCAATTGACGCATGGCCCTCTCTGAAAATCAGAAATGAGGTAAGCTTTTGTATATAAAATGCGAGGGTATGGTGTATATATAAACTTACTCCTTTGCCTTCCGGTCCAGCTTCTCCTTGTACTTCTCAAGCACCCGGTTTGGATCGTGGTGAGTGGTTAGAAACCGCACATCGTGGACCTGGGCCCATCGCCGCTGCACTGGGCCGAGCAGCGGCTTGTTGGTGCCTATGATGTTCCTGATTGCCGGTGCTCGCATTGACGCCATTGGGACGGGTATGGATGAGGTGGACGGGGCGGAGGTGGAAGCTCTTCCGCCGGCAAAAGGCAGGCCAGATGCCAAGAAGCGCCAAGCAACGTCAGGACTGCGGCGGAGGTCTACGTCGGAGGCCGGAAAAGCTTATTCCGCCGCAATCAAATCATCCCTACGACCGTCGACGACCATCCACCTCTACAGTCAGGCTTAAGATATGAACCTCCACGTGGAAGAGTCTATACCGCGGATTACAGTCTGTACGGGGGATTGCCCTTGGACTGGGGGCTTCTCGTGCGGAAACTCTCTGAAACTCTAGAAATCCCGACTTTCATTATTGAAAAGCCCTTTCGGCATAACTGGCCTATTAACCTCTCGGGTTTGGAAGCAGCCCAGCTATCTCCAGGGCATCGGGGCAATCGGTAAACCTCTAAACTAATGCGTGCGCGATATTTGTATGCCCATAATACGCGCATACAAATATACATATATTCTCGACAGCAAGGTGATGGTTACCCTCCGAACGCTCTCCAAAACAACGCGAAGAAATCGCCGAAACATATTTATTACGTATCCCATTATGCTTTATCTACCACCGTGCCATTCATCGTATCCCTTGGTCTCACATCGTCAACGAACGAAGTCTCGTCTAAGTACCAGATGAGAGAACTCCGCTCTTTATGCCGTTGCCCATTCTCTCCCATTTTTTACCCATTCCCAAACCATCAAAAATCATTGCCGTCGTAAGTATTCGTTTGAAAATTTCCCCAACGAACGCGGCTCAACGCCTTGACCGCATGAAGGCTGCTGCCGGGCCATAGCGCTGTCACTCGTCCATTCTTTCGTTCCTTCATTGTGGCGCCTGGTGGTGAAGACTTGTACCAGCTTGCACATTCAGCACTGTAAACAGTACGCTCAAAGTACTTTTCAGTTAAGTTTGTGAAATTTTCCACTTGGCTTCGCTTGGGCTCTACCCGGCCAATATTGTCGTATGCCATGCAAGATAAGACGAGAGAGACGTAGACGTGGATTTGCTCCATCATGATGAGTAGATTCCCTGCACCCTGGAAGGCGTTCGTCCCCGAGGACTGGAAGAAATTGGGAAAGCCGTCGGTGCAAAGCCCTAGATATGTCTCAGGGCGCTGGGCATACCGTTGGCGGAGTTTGACGCCATGACGGCAAATAATGGGACAGCCACCATCAGGGCTCGTTTCGAACCCTGTTGCGCAGATGATGGCATCCATGGGGTGATGGTCTCCATCAGCGGTAATTACGCCGGTCTCATTGACGCTTGCGATGGCCGTCGAGATAACATTGAACTTTGGAGAAGCGAGGGTTCCAAAAAACCTGGACCTGGAGTGAGACGTTTGCACAGAGGAGGGAAGTCTGGGAGAAGCTGATCCAGGAGTTCCGGTTTTGCTTTCAACCTGCGCTCCATATCAGCTTTGTACTGAGTCTTGGGTAGAGGCTCTGCATCTCAAACTCCAGCTCTTTTCGGTACTTGATATATGAATTCGGATCGCGCCGCCATGCTTGCTTTTCTTCTTCCGTATATTCGAAATTTCCGCCTTTGGTTTGCGTCCGGTTGGTCAGTTCGTCGCCGCGGTGCTGACTGGAGATCCAAGTCCTCCCGCGCACGTAGTGGCCCATGGCTTTCACTTTGTCAACGAGAGCAGGAACAATTTGGATTCCGCTGCTACCGGCGCCGATAACCGCGACGTGCTTTCCATTAAAGGATAACATATGCTGTTAGAAAGCGGAATGCCGGGCTTCAAAAAGAGGACGGAAGAGCCGATATCGCTAACCTCGCTATCAAAGTTCTCATCCCAGTTGGCGCTGTGCAGTAGTTGACCCTTGAAGCTCTGTGATTCAGGAATTTCAGGCCATTTCCGCTCGTTGAGAAGCCCAGTACCTGTCATGAAGACGTTTGCCGAATCCTCAAAAACTTCACCTGTTTGAGTTTCTGAATCTGTACAAACCACTTCCCTGTTAGGTCGTTCCACCGGACACCGGCTTTGGAATTTGCTATGTTTTCGACCGTCATACTTGTGCGCTACCTGCTTCCAGTATTCCAGGATCTCTGGCACACAAGAGAAGAAATGGCTCCATTCTGTCCATGGCTCGAAACTTAGCTGGTAGGAATGTGATGGGACATCCGATCGTGCTGTCAGTTATAATTCCCGATATTGAAAAGCTTGGTGGCTGGCAAATTGAATATAGATTCTCCGTTTCCCATTTTTGTTTAGGGGTGCTTACCACACGCGCATCCTGGATATCTATTCTCATACCACGGTCCCCCCGACTCAGGGTTCTTCTCGTAAATAACAAGGTCTATGTTGGGTACAGCTGCCCTGAATTTGATCGTCGCAAGGATACCAGAGACAACGGCACCAATGTACACCACTTTCAGAGGTCGAGGCTGGTCGATTGCACGTTCAGAGATATAAGGGCTGCTGTACTTGTACTGTTCTGTTCCATATTTGCTCTGGCTCGGGGGCAAACGGCTGGTTTCCGGGAAGAAACCGTTGGCCTCCGCAGGAGGGGTAACAACATTTTCCACATGAACCTTCGCCTGAGGGAACTTAACGCCGTTAATTTGCGTCGGGGAGAGAGGAATGAACGTAGGCTGAACAACATGAGACGTGTTATGACCTACTTCGAACAGACAACCAGGACTTGGATGTATTCTGGGAGTAGTAGGAATCGCCTTCAGTAGTACTACTGTCTACGGTGACTATTATTTATACGTCTTGCCGTGCCGGCACCATATTCGACGTCTTTGACCGGATTCCTATCCGACCTGCCATCATTTCAAAAGCTTCTAGTTCAAGAATCTGTGGCGATAACTGTACATGTATATGGTTCCTTTGCGCACATTGACAGTACCCCTGATTTCCTTGGCGGCGGGGTTGAGGTCGCTGATAATGATAAACCCCTCCTTCCGACCTTTCAAACAGGGCTGTCGAGTTTCATTTTGAAAAATATTATTCAAGGCAAAGAATATAATGGGACGTAAAATGAGAGAAAAATAGAAACCGAAACCTCATTCGTGAACGTGGCCGAATAACCCTAACAGCCGGCGTCTTCACCGCTTCAAGGGTGGGAGTGCTCCCGAGTTCCTTGATATCGCACCCCTAACCGATAAGCTTGTTTGCTCGGAGAAGTTCCCGAGTTTCATCGTCTTACAATACAACCAGCAACATGGAAGTTATTACCATTGTGAGGGGTACACGTCATAATGTCATACGGATGGCTTCGGCAGGTGGCTATAGCGTTGATTGATAGCTGCTGCATACCGCAGTTTAAATGTATGTTGGCGAGAAACAGCCTGTGATAGCTATTCTTGTCTAAACATCCTCATTTCAGCGTGGTAATTCTAAAACCCCATTATCGATTCATCAGTCGCCAAACATGTGGTCGAAAAAAGTCGAGCCGGAACAGTATTTCCTCGATCCGACCCCTCACGTCCCCAACAGCGGACTTCCCATTTTCGTATATCGCAATGTCCTGTCTGACACCACCCCGCGAAACATTCTGACACCATCGAACCCAACGGCTGGATCAAGGGCGGCCAGCGGAAAACATACAAATGCCTCACTTTCACACGATTGCCATGAGTGTTACGGCATAGTCAAGGGGAAGTCTACATACCTACTTGGTGTAGGACCCAACGGCCTAGAGTTCGATGATAAAGGCAACCGGCTAGGGATGAAGTTGACTGTCCAGAAAGGTGATGCTTTTGTGCTGCCGGTGCGTCATGAACATGAATGTCGCTACAGGCTAAATACAAGAAGACAAACCCCGTGTACTGACCTAATTAATTGCAAACTTAGGCCGGCGTTTGCAATGCTTCAATTGAATCGGAGGATGACTACGAGTTCATTGGTTTATATCCCAACGTATGTTTGGATGTTCTCACTTCGTTTGTGCGAAGAGATTCTACGTCCAGTAACTGATTTTATGCTACAGGGTTTATTGGATGAATCAAACTACAGGTTCGACATGAACTATGCCTTGAAACGTCTCCGTGAAAACAAAGGACTCGCGGCCAAGGCCGATGCGCTGGTTATTTCCCCCTTGGATCCGCTGTATGGTTTGGATGGATCTCTCCCCAGACTGTGGAAACAGGCTGCATCGCAGAGACAGTTTCGACTGTAGGGGTGACGTGTGGTTGGAGCTCTGGTCTGTAACGCATTCGCGGTGGATATATGTAGCTATGTTAAAGATTAACGTCTAGATATTACGAGTATTGACATAATGACGGGACGAATATGCAAATATATTGGACATCGGATTTCGTGTAGTTATCATGTGATCTCCCGTAGTGCATCTAAATATTCGTACATTCTACGCTTCACCACTTAGTATTTGATAACTTGGATTGTTTCTTACCGGGCTAGAAGTTCAGCGCCCCATCCTCAAGGCGAACGGAGTTAAGCTGTGAAATCTGCCGGGCCCTAGGCCGTAGATGGGAATGTCTCCATCGTAGCAGAAGTCAGTCATAGTGTAGTAAATAGCAATCAGCCATAGTTACCCGGATAGATTTAAAAGGGGTTCTTTTGATGCTATGATCCAAGCTCTTCCAACACCGATAGGCGGGAAACTGGCATCATGGCGGGGACTCGCTAAACAATTTAACGCCTTTACGTTTCAAGGCCGATCTCAATATAAGAGTTGTTAGAAAGACCTATCATGAGCCTGCTTAGGAAACTGACGGCGATGGTTCCTTGGGATTAAAGGAGAAGTACGATGTACATACCTCAAAGCGAGGGTAGTCACTCGTTAAGGGGCGCTTATACCAAGCTAACTAGGTACTTAAATAAATTGCGAGATATATCGAGGTTGGTATGCGGATTTAATTTCCTATGATTTCTTGAACACTGTTCGCTTTGAAATTTGAAAGCATGAGAGATCTATTACAGCATTATGGGGATCCCATCATCAATTGCCTGTCCTGCTTGCCTCCTCGAAGACCGCGGCTTTATTGCCGGCTAGTGAAAGCACGCAGCCAACAAGTTTCCGGTTTACGACCTTCAACTGGCCAAGTCCTGGCGAAATGCTCAGGCTTTGGGAAAGCCGACTTTCTTGAAGCAACTGAAAGCGCCTATAGCGGATATCAAGACTACTACGCCAACACAACCGCTGGGGACCGACGAACTCTGCTTCGGAAATGAAATGATTTGATTCTGTAAAATAAGGAAGATAGTTAGCTTGCTGCCTGCACTTTTGAAATACACCTCGAGACGGCTAACTGGATCCTTTTACAGTGGCTATCATATTATTACTCGAAAACGGCAAAGTTCTGTCAGAGGCGCAAGACGAGATTGCCTACGCCGCATCTTACGTATCTTGGTTCGCCGATGAGGCTGTCCAATCTTACGGGGATGTCATTCCTTCATCCTACAAGAACACTACGGTTCTAACGCTAAAAGAGCCGGTTGGGGTCGTTGGCGTTATCACACCATGGAATTTCCCAGCCGCACCCGTCACTCGCAAAGTTGCCCCTGAATTAGCAGCAGGCTGCTCTGTCGTCATCAAACCCCCGAGCAAAACACCATTCACCGTTAATGCCCTAGTCAACCTGGCGTTGGACGCTGGGATCCCTGCCAATGTCATTCATGTGTTACCCACGAAGGATCGCAATGCTGCCCTTGAGCTGGCGACGCATCCAAAAATCAGGAAGCTGACATTCACTGGCTCTACAGGGGTTGGGAAGATGTTGACGCAACTCGCGCTGGCACGATGAAACGGGTCAGCATGGAGTTGGGTGGAAATGCCCCTTTTATTGTCTTCGAAGACGCCAATATAGATAAGGCGGTTGAGGGGGCAGTCATATGCAAATTCCGAGCATCTGGGCAAACCTGCGTCTGTGCAAACCGGATCTATGTTCATGAAGAGGTCCTTGAAACCTTTACCGCGCGTTTCATTGAGAAATTAAAGCAATTCCGTCTAGGCCGTGGTCTCTACGCTGTGACGACTCACAGACCGTCGGTAGACGCAAGCGCTGTGAAAAAGCCTCCATATGGAGGACGCCATACAAAAGGGCGGGCAGTTGAGATATGGTGTAAAGGCTCAGACAGCTCAGGGTTCTTTTTTGAGCCGACTATTATCACTGGTGCTCACAAAGATATGCTTCTGGTCAACAACGAGACGTTTGGTCCGCTGACTGGCATCTTCTCATTCAACTCAGAGGAAGATGTTCTCCAACAAGCTAATGACTCTGACATGGGCCTAACAGGATTTTTTTCGGCCAGGATGTCAACCGTGTTCTCCAAGTGGCAAAAAAATTGCAATGCGGCCTGGTGGGAGTAGATTCTGGACTCGTCAGTCCTGCCAAGTCCCCGTTTGGGGGCATTAAAGAGAGCGGCATTGGATGCGAAGGGAGCAAATATAGTTTGAGTGATTTCTTGAACCTCAAGTCTGTCATAATTGGGGGTTCAATTAATATGAACCTGAGGGATAACACCTTTTCTCCAAATGTGTTTAAAGGGAGCTTGAAATAAGAAAGGGGCAAAACTAGAATACATGTACGCAGAATAATTTACAATTGGGGGAACAATAGATGGAATATCTTCCTTTCCAAGCAATGTTAGAGTTCTATTCTCTCCTGAGATTGCTCGCTATCCTCTTCTTGCTCGGCTTCATAGAGCACTAGCTATGCTTCTTCTTGGTAGCCTTTTTCTTCGGCACCTTTTTGGAGCCCTTCTTCGGCAGCTTTTTAGTCTTCGGGTTCTTCTTCGCGGGCTTTTTGTTACCCTCCTTCTTAGGAATCTTGTTGTGTTGCTTGGCTATTTCCACAAGCACCTTGGGCCACGGCTTGTTCAATCTGGGGACACCACACCACCACCTTTTCGTCCGACTGCCCATTAGGCGGTCAGGGGGTTGGTTTCCCTGGTAGTCATGTCCACAGATAAAAGGGGCGTCTTTCTCACAGCCAACTTGACTGCCGGCTTCACATATATTATAGTCATCCCACATTTGAGTAAGTTTGCTGACCCAGAGCTTCCTCCAATTGTCAACTGACTTGACTCGCAGAAGGGGTTCGGTAAGCCCCTCACCCTCATGGCCGTCCTTCTTCGTGAAGGTAACTGAGAACTCCCCGATACGAGGGTCGGTAAAGTACTGGCGGCCCCCAACGTAGCAGACGTTCCACTTGTCGTATGTCTTTTCCGCCGAGTCTTTACATTTGACTTTGACAATACAATTGCCGCCATCCTTTGTCTCCATGTATATTTCACACATATCCGGGTAGGCGTCAAGATCCTGTCCAGAAAGTATTAATTATGAGTTCCCCGAGGGTTGATTTAGAAACTACAAAGCATTGAAATGGGGAAAACACCGACCCATGACTCAAAAGACGGTTGTTTGTCAGCGAATCCGATAAGTTCGAGAGCCTTCTGTAAGCTTTTACCAAGCTTCCGGCGAGGAGCGATGGGAAAACGGGTTTGGGTAGTGGTGGTTGCTGCCAGGGCAACAAGCGGAAGAAGAAGAATTATGAAGGCTCGTAATTGGGGCGCCATGGCGGCAGTTCAGGACAGGAGAAAGAATAGTCCTGAAAGCAACCTTCTTCGCTTTGGATTTGATGGTCTGCTTCTCTGCCTGTTGGCAGTTCTTTTATTTCAACCAGGAACTCCATCGCTTAAGTAGAGGGCTCCTGGACAAGTTGTTGAGAGAAGCTATAATAATAGCGTCCTGCTTCCTGTAGCCTGCCATCGCCGTTAGCCCCTAGAGGATAATGCTTCCGGGCTCATGGAATCTGGATTCATATCCCAGGCAGAAAGTGGATAATGTGCCAATCCATGATGTTAGTTGGTGCATTCTTCTGGAGGCTAGTAGTCTTCTAAAGACCTAACTCAACACGAACACCAATACACTGTTTGACCCAAAAGCCTCGTGGAACATTGATTGATAAATACTAGTACTCCGTATACTGAGCGATACTGCAAACGCCTTTTGCGGTGGGAGGGGAATCTCTTGCTGCTCTCGGCAGTTTGATTAATGAGATTACTGAGGCTGAGAACTTCCTTTTTTCTCATTTTCTTTCATGGTATTGCCTCAATGCCTCTTCAACCGCTAAGATACTAGGTAGATAGTTAGCTAGTCAATTTTGTGTAAAGGTCTTTATCCAATAATAATCCTTCTCTCCTCTCGCGGCTTTCTGTCATCATTTCAGACCCCAGCAGGTGGAGCTTAAAATGTTCCTACAACAAGGCTACAAGAAACTTTAAGAAGACTAACTACCGTCGTCTATCTGAGCCAAAGCTGACTGGTCTTTAATCTTTCTTTGCACAGGTCACCTCCATCTAAAGAAGATGTGCAAGTGTATATATATATGCAATTGATGAATTAACACTGAGAGTCAGTCTGATATTGATATGAATTGAAATTCATTCAACAACTAAATTACTCGATAAGGATTGCAACCTCCCGTTCGGCGGCCCGCGCCGTCAATACTCAACCGGGTCAAACCCCACCAACTAACTTGAAGCCTTCAGCTGCCCCGCTGCTTGGCTTCATTATTGCTGTTATTTCTGGACTCTCGGGCTGTGCTTGCTCGGCGCCTAAAATGAATTGACCCTGAATACGCGGTGATCAGCAATGTGAGCAGACTCTCCTGTCTACCGTACCACCAACCACTACTGCTACTACTATCGTCCAATACAAGTAGTCCTGTGATTATTCTGCGAGAGCTTCGGTAGTTTGCTTTCCCTCTTCCGGGCCCTTTTTTGTGTTGTCCCCAGACCCAGAGCTTGAAGCGAGGGAAAAGACAAAACATAACTGGAAAATAACTCGAGTACGGAGTACAGGGCGAGCATTCAAAGGGTCAAATAACCTTAATCATAGGCTTTTGCCGTTTTTGGGCTTTTAATTACACAAAACCTCCATCATTTTATCTCCCCATTATCCTTCATCTCTCGCACAACCTTGCCAGCAACTTCGTATGCTTCCAGTCCCGCCGGCACCCCGATATATATCATGGCATGTCGAATGGCTTCAGACAGTTCCTTTTCCGTGACCCCGTTGTTGGTGGCGCCACGCGTATGGACAGCCAACTCGTTCGACCGATTGAGTGCCATGAGAATACGGATGTTCATGAGGCTTCGCTGCTTGGGCGCCAGCCCTGGCCTGGTCCAACCACCCCAGCACACTTCTGTGATGAATTCCTGCCCTGGTTTGGCGAAGGGGTCTGAGCCTCCTGCAAGGGCTCTATCGACATAAGCGTCCCCGAGAACCGGCCGGCGCATTTTTATGCCTGCTGCATAGCTTTCGGATTGTTCGCCAATTTTGTAGCTTTTAATCGTCTGGAATAATGTTTGCCGGGATGAGGGGAGGGAAGGGCATAAGTAACTATGGGGCGGCAATCTGCAAACTGCTGAAAAACATACCCCTTCCCAAGCGTTCAATAAATACTAGTTGCTAGTTGCCATGCTGAGGATATCACTGCAAGGTTGCGCCATACCCGCGACGTGTGTTCTTGCAAACCCGGATGATAGACTTAGGGCAATGGACGCCGTCTCCTGCCCGCTGATATTATCAGTTATACGACGGGTGCCTTCAGGGCTGTAAACAAATCGGCCCCTCATTTGGGTATCCGAACCCTCATTCTCCGCACCGGTAAACCCCGCTCTTTTCGGCGTCAGTTGGACTCATACCTCTATGTTTCCCGAGACTGTGGTAGCCAGCAGTGCAAAGATACGTAATTCCGTTCCCTGATCTATATCCGGCCGAAATCTTGAGCGGAGCGCCGTTTGGCATCAACATATGGAATTACTATACTCTGGACTGGCTTCTTTGGGCCATATGTCCAAATACAACGGACATTGTTTAACTAGTAGCTAATTCGGTATCTTTCTGTCATATTTTCTGCTACCAGCAACCATGGCGCCCTCCGCTATTCCACTAACTACCACAATGGCCGTTCCAACGCTGTCGAAGAAATCGGCACACGCAGTTCAGCTATGGCAAGAGAAGGTTAGAGGAGGTTTTGCGCCCTTTCCGGTAGGTTTGACCCTAGCATACAGACACGGACAATTGTTAATGCTGAAACGGACAGGTTGCAATTGAAAGAGCAAAAGATTACAAACTATATGATGTTGACGGCAAAGAGTACATTGACATGGTTTCCCAATTTGCAGTTATGAACTTTGGCTATAGCAATACAAAGATCGTGGATGCCACAATTGCTCAGATCAAGAAGTCTCCTCTCATCAACACTGGGTTATTAACCCCCTTATACGGCGAGTTTGCCGACTGCATTACAAAGGTAAGCTTATTTCCTGTTGATACTACAATGAGATTGAAACCGCCGCGGCTAATTGTTAAATAGAAATTGGATTCGACTCCATCGCCACCATGACTAGCGGGGTCCGAAGCTGTTGGATCGGCAGTTAAAATTGCGCGCAAGTGGGCTTATGTTAAGAAACGGGTGCCGACGAACGAGGCTTGAGTCCTGACAACAGATAGTTGCTATCACGGCATTACATTGGCCACAATGTCGCTTTCAAATGCAATCGCGGACAATGGGAACGTCCCCTGACGGCATTGATTTTGATCGTTTACTGATACTTCCGTAGACTTCGGGCAACACATTCCCAATGTTGGTCCATTTTCCCCATCTAGCGAAAAGTTGATAGAATACGGCGAAATAGATGTGCTAGAAAAAACATTCCGCGTGGACGGAAACAGAATTGTTGCCTTTATTATTGAGTCCATACAAGGTCTCGCCGGGTAGCTCCCCCCCTTCGCCCGATTCTTCATATACAGGCAAAGCTAAACGGATTAGAACTCACATTCCTCCGAGAATCTACCTCAAGTCTGTTCAAGACTTGTGTAAAAAGCACAATATTTTTTCTATTTGTGACGAAGTCCAGACAGGCTACGCCCGGACAGGCACTGATCTGGCCTTCTAAGGGTAGGCCGGCGTCAAACCCGACCTGCTTACCCTTGGCAAGGCCGTGACAGGACCTGAGGGACTATTCATATTTCGCTGAGATAGACCACCTTTACTGACGGAGATGACCAAAGGCTATTATCCAATGTCAGTCATAATGGGCCGGAAGGGGGTGATGGATATACTAAAGAAATATGAAATATCCAGAACCTTTGCAGGAGGGCCAGTCCTGTGCGCAGCTGCACTGGCTACACTCGATATCCTCGAGGAGGGGAAGTTTTCGGAGAGAGTCCAAAGGTTGGGCGAACTTCTTACAAAAACAATCGATGAACTCGCTCCACCGCACGGGTAGAGGCCGTGGCTTGTTCCAAACCCTGGTGGTTGACCAATCTGTTTCTGGGGTCACTGGGAAAAGGGTTGCTGCTCTCGCTGCACAAAGGGGGGTTATCGTTGGGAATGGGCCTAACTGGTTGCGCTTCAGCCCTCCCTTGACTATCACGGCGGTGCTGGAAGCAAACACACTCTGAAGCACTCGAAGGTCCATCCCGGAACGGATGGCGATGTTGAACGACTCAGCAGTCGAAAGTGCAATCAGCGCAGAGTAGTAATTGTTTCATAGTTTGGCAGTTAGACCGAACGATGGGGCCCCGCATGCGACAATATTGGTGCCCATGGTCTGCAAGTTAGACTGGATGCGGGGTAGGTTTCGGGTCCTCGTCCGATGCGCCCACCATGAAGATCAAACTCCCTTTCTCCGCGCCGAGGGATCCGCCTGACACGGGCGCATCATAGAGGGCAGCAGTTGGGTATTTGGACTTGAGCTGCTCGTCCACTTCGAGGAATTTCCTGGTATCGATGGTCGAGCATTCGATAATGAGTTTGCCCGAAAGTCGGTTTCGACGAGCCCCGTGGAAGGCGTGAGGAAAACGGAACGGACATGGTTTCCCTCAGGTAGCATGCTTAGGATAGAAACTCCTATTGCGTGGGTGAGATGTGAACACTGCTCTCTGAGCCTGGATGCTGAAGAACGTCAAGATGAGACGACTTGCTGCATTCTCCGCCGCATCCTTTGCGATGCTGCAGATAACGACCCGCTCCGGGCTGTCGTTCCTTCAGCTTGTCGTGGGCTTCTTTTACGATGTCAAAAACGTATAATTTCGCCTTTCGAAATCTGTTCACAATATTTGCCGCCGTTGGTAGACCCATGGTTCCAAGGCCAATGAACGCAATTGTTAACGGTTTGGATGCCATTTTTGAATGTTTGACGAGACAGATCTGAATATTAGACAGAAAGATGGCAAATGTACAGCGAGAAATGGCTTAATGCGACAACTTATTTCTGATGGGCGGCACATGGTCTTATTAACATTTGAGATGGTTTGAAGATGCTCATCGTCAACTAAAATTTCTTGGAATGTCTATTGGCTCGCTGTGCATTGCTTCCCAATTTTCAGTCTCTCCAGAGGTAACTTTACCGAAGCGGAGCTCGGTCGTTTTATGTGGCTAAAAATCGGCTTCTAAAGGAGAATACTTTTTTTTTACAGGACAATGCGGGCGCAAACGCTGACACAAAAATGGTATACAACGAGGTGAGCCCAAGACCCTGCATTCACAAGCTTCCCTATTCTTCCCTTATTCTAGAAACGCCCCTTTGGAGGTTTCGAGTTCAAACTCATAGTCCGGCTGTAATTCGCAATAGAGACTTTCCTGAAGGCGAGTACTCAAAGCATTAGCTTGCAAAACATCATGACAAAGAATAAAAAGGGCAGTGATTATACCAGGTCGCCCGTCATTTTGAATGTAAAGGCTGACGTCTAGTCATCGATTATGATACATCAGAGTTCAATGAAACTGAGTTTCATGAGACTTCCTTGGAGGTTCAAAGGTACAGATTGACACAAGCAATGAAGACTCTAATAGTAGTTTCAATACTTCTTATCAACAATCTTGTCAAGAACAACAAATGAGGGGGCAATAATGAGTGACAACAGCTGTGGTCTAAACACAGCAAAATAATATCACACATATTATTCTTGCTTCTCCAACATCACTTCCAAGCCTACTCCGCCTTGAGTACTATGACTCAATATCACAAAACAGAGGTCTAATTGGTTCTCTATTCACAGAAATCAGCATCACAATAACACAAAAGAATGCAGGATGACTGCTCATAGTGTGCTTGAATTCATCCTTCTGGACGTGTCCACCCTTGACCTTGGAGCCTCCAGCATCTTCTCCCTTCACAGAGTAGTGGGCGTTGGGGTCACCGTCGCTCCCATGAGACATGTTGCTGTTTGAAGTTAGCGGCCACACAGGAAGAGCTTGAAGTAATAGCTTACAAGATGGTGATCTGTTCCATGGCCTTCATGAGTGCTTGCCTCCCTCAAAGGCCGCTTTGGTCTTTGAAAGAGCAAGATTCCTCACTTGCGTATCGATGGGCCCGGTGAGGCGCTTGAAGCCGGGGCCAGACTCGGCAATGTAGACTGGGATGCTCTTAGAAAGAGTTTTGTTGAAGACATAGCCGAGAAACGTTCCAGACATATTGACTGATATCAAAATATAAATGACCAGTGCAAACGATAAATGGAAGAAATGCGCAATAGTAACCTGATTGAACCTTCGTAAAATGGAAGGGCTACCAATCCGGAGAACGAAGGGCGATGGCATGCGGTGAGCTTGGTAATACGGAGCAATTTGTTTGATGTCAGTTCCTTTTCTCCAGTTTCGATGTCGTTCTTGATGATTGCTTCTTGACGATACCCTGAGGCTTTGCAGATGACACAGGCTTTGTACTATTCGTAGCTGTTCTCCTCGGTCTAGATCTGGCGGCAGCGTTGGGAAGGTTAGTGGGTGCCATCCCAGTTGTATCGTCAGAAGCACTGGGTTCAACCGCCGTCCGCAGTCGTTTGCTTCTGCGTGGAGGTGTGGTAAGTGCTTTTGAGGAATCATCGGCAGTAGGTTCAGGCAAGAACGACGACGACGTAGTAGCGGATTCCCCCTCCAGCAGGTTCCGTAGTCGCCTAGGCCTACCGCGCTTCTTTGCGGGAGGTTTCGATACTTTGGGTGGATGCGCCGGTCCTGGGGCGCTGGTATCGGGAACTCCTCTACCCCATCTACGCTGAGGCGTGGTTGGTTCTGGAAGACGTTCAGTGCTGCCATTCGTCGAACGGGGCGCGTCAAGGCTGAGTTGTCCCGGGTGAGACGCGTTGTCTATGTTTGAAAGCTCTCGGAAATTTGTTTCACTATGGGAAGGTAATTTAGGGCCATCAGAGTGAGCTTCTCCTGCACCGTTTCTGTCATCTTCAGTCTGGAGCTGATTTGCTTCAACAGGCGGAAGGTCAGCACTTAACCACTCAATGGACTCTTCATGCTTCCAAGTCATTCCCGGCAGTATCCCCCATTTGTTGTTCCAAATCATTCGACGAATCCAAATATTCTTGACATTGTCGTAGGCGCGGGTATTGATATCGGCGTCCCTAGCAGCGATCGTTGTAAGTTCCCCATCATTTCCAGTTTCACGTTGTATCCGCTCCCTCTCTTTGGAGACCTGGAAAACAAATTGATGAAAAGGGCGCGATGCCTCTCGTTCACGTTCGAGTTTTGCTCGTCGCTCAGCACGGCGTTGCCGCCTTTCGATTTGTCGTGGGCTCTCCTGCTTTCGCGGTGGTTGCGGTGGTGGTAGGTAGATTGGGATGGACCCGAAAAGGGAGTCTGGCCCATCTGTGTTTTGGTTCCTTGGTACTGCTGGCGGTTCTCTCCCCAGAGATCCGAAGAGATAGTATCGATCGCGTTGTTGTGTCGCGTTCCGAGCGTCAGACTCGGAGTCTCCACTAATGCGCGCTGGCCCTGGGTCTGGCTCGGTTGAAGCGGCTGGTGGAGGGTCAGGTTCTGCTTTCTCTTCTGCTTTCGCTTCTTCGTCTGTCTCCGATTCCCAGTCGCCATTGACCAAGGGCTCTTCGTGCTTCCACCGGCCTTCCATGAAACGGCCCCAATTGTCGTTCCAGATGCCCTGCTCAACCCAGAGTTTCTTTACGTTGTTGTGTGCTTCTTCGTGGAAGGATGCTCCATCGGGGACCTGGACTATTCCTTTAATCATGCGATCGAGCTCCTCGCTCGTTTGGGCTGCAAATTGGTCGTGGGGCCATGAGGCTTGATGCTCTTTTTGAAGGCGATCCTGTCGGACATCTCTCTCTCGCTGCGCAGAGTCCGGCGGGCTGGGTCGTCGGAGAGGGTTGAGTTGTGGGATTGATTTGATCTGTAAGACGGCGGGGAGCGGCTGAAGCGCGCTCTGCAGCGATCAAGCCGCGATGGATTCTCCTCTAGGGCGTGCAGAGCCGTGTGAACCCTGGCGAGTCCGTCGCCTCGAAGAGTGCCTTCCATGGGTTATATGCTAGCAGAAACGGCCGAGAGAAACGAGGGAGGTTGGGGAAGACAACACGCGCCAAGGTTGGGGCGATACGGTCGATATGGACAGTAGGTAGGTTTTGGACACCACTCACTACACACTACAACTAAAGAGTAAATATGCAGAAACAAAGAAAGTGAGAAGGGAGGAAGAAGTGGTTGAGGTGAATTGACCAAATCTTTGTTTGCAGGGAATAAATGAATTAAATATGTACTCAAAAAAAAACAAATATTTAACCAACCAACCAAACAGCAGGCCTCATGAGATAACTATCTAGTCTATGACTGTTTTCTTCACTTACCCGTTTGCTTTATTCACAAAGCCTATCTAGGTGTCTAGTACTCCTACACTTCAAACTTCACAGGCTATTGTTACTAATGTTGTTGTTGACTTTGTTCGTTGCAAACGGGGGCGCAAGGGCTGTTATATATCTCTCGCTTGGAGCCTACATACGTACATAATACCAGCCAGTCGCTCTGTTCGGCGTTTGATTTCGTATCACAGCATAGTCAATCAAACGTATTACCAGCTGGCATGGGCTTACATTCATTAAGCCCAGGCACATATATCTGCTGCTGCTGCGGGGTGTGTTGTCTATCGCCCGGTTGACGAAGATAAAGACATCCACGCCAGGAGTCGGATATGAAAGGGATTCAATATCTCTTTTTGCATCAGCTGTTTCTCAACAACCTAGGCTGCTTGGAAAGGCGTTTTTGTTTTGCTTCGTTCAACTAGGGGTTATCGTTGGAGGAAGACCTCGTTCGCAGCATCATCATCCTCTTGCTTTATTATTTACCCTCGTACCGATCAATGACCCAGCTAGAGAGGCGGTCGCTCACCCGGCGAACGAGCATCTTGCTACAGAATTACCTGGCAAGCCTCGCAGTATCGACATCGGCATTTACATAGGATCTAGGTCGCCCCATACTCTTGCAACACTGGGACGTGGTGATGCCGATGTCTTCATCCCTCACCCAGCCATCTCGAAGATACAGTGCTCTTTCGAGATAGACCAGCAGACCAATGTTGTCATGCTTTACGACAGGTCACACGGAACGTCAACCCAAGTATTTGGCGACGACGCAACGCCATTTGAGTATCCACGCATTCGCAAGATCGTTGTCCAGGAGGGTCTCAACACGATGGTTGGAATGGGAGGCACAAAGCGGAATTTGGTTGTGTGGTTGGTCAGCGCTTTTGAGCTTATAGAGAAGGTCAAGCTCCAGCAAAGCGTCTTTCTAAGCTATCAAGATAACCCCCGCTTGGCTCGCACTATTGATGAGGCAGACACTATATTGCACTCCCGACGAGAGACCAGAGCCCATACGTCCATACCCGCGAAGCTAAAGATGAGATATGCGGTTTTGAGACCGCTCGGGTCAGGGGGATTTGGCGACGTGTTCAAAGTTGTCGATGTGGACTCGGGTGCGCTCATGGCCTTGAAGATCTTAAAGCAGCCCGTAGCTGGCACAGAAGACGGACAGCGTCAAGATAATTCGCCGGATCAAAACGCACTGAAGCGTGAAGTTAAAGCCCTCAAGCGGATTAATCACGTAAGTGAGACACTTGTCATCCTCTTCATGGGAATGATGAACTAATGTTGAAGCGAATACTAGCCACATATCGTCAATTTTATATCGTCACAAGGCTGGGGCAGCCCCCGCGTAGAGATATTTATGGGCTTGAAGGAAGGCACATTACAGACATTAGTGACCGGCCAGGCCGGCTTTTCCGTTGATTCCTTGTTCCATCAGATGCTCCAAGCCCTCGACTGTCTTGCTTTCTATAATATTGTTCATAGAGATGTCAAGCCCGAGAACATCCTTTATGTGACGCGCCCATGCGGCTACCAATTCCAGCTCGGAGACTTTGGCCTCTGTAACCGGATTGTTAGTGCCAGATCCTGTGTCGGGAGTGAATTGTATACGGCCCCGGAGGTATCTCGCGGGCGTTTGCAAACCCACCAAGTTGACATTTGAGCACTCTTTATCACCATGCTTTGGACACTTAATGTGGAAGACTTTCGAACGGTGTCCCGACAATTCTACAGCCCCGATGACATTTACAGGATGGTGTCGTTAGTCATCTCCAACAATGACCCATTTCCAATATCCGCGAAATGGGGATGTTTGAGCCACAGCAACGAGCTTCGGCAGCACAGATGCTTGTCAAATGCTATAGCGGGAAAGGTCTTAGCAACCCCCCCCCCCCCCCCGGGAACTCGATTCCACCTCTTCCACTCGCTGTCGAGATTTCGGAAAGACCGTCTTTGAACGCTGCAGGTGCACTATAAATATGACGGACGCTTAGTACGATGGCCGAAAATCACTGTTACAACCATATATTTCCACCCCGTAGGGATCTCACTTGCATTTTTCGAGCCGTATTGCAGAAATCATACCATGTTCCCGCATATCAGGATCTACGTTGAAAACACGAACTAGGGATAAATAACCACGAACAAGAGGAAACCCTTTTGAACGGGAAGCTAAGAGCAGCTTGTTCTCTACTGGGACGTTCTACGAACCAGAGCAACTGGAACCAGAAGGGGACGTGGAACGAACATTTGCAATAAGTCTTCCTTTCAGGAGTGCCCTATCCACCCGCTTATACTCTGCTTTTCCTGTACCCGAGACCTCGGCGAGCTGATTACGGGTGCAAAAAGGATTAACCGTACAGCCACTCCTCAGAGCTTGAAGAGGATAGCCGCCCCTGCACCCTCCTTTAAAGGGCTGTTGAAAACGAATCGCCCGCACCACCTAAGCTGAAAGTCATCGGGATGGGGGAGTGAAAGACTTGCCTGATGCATGACGACCGACAATCGCCGTACAATAAGCTATGTACGAGAATATTTATGAAATGCCGTCTTGAATGCTGCTTTTATAGTACTATTTAGGGCCCCACCGTGACAATTGATATATCCTTGTTTGTGTAGAGCTTTACTGCAAATTCGATAATCATTCGTGTAAAAATTTCATACGATTGACTGAGTATGGAAATACTATATGTTCGCAAATTCAATATCACTACAAACATTTGTCAAGAATACCTTCGAGCAATAAGCCAAACACGGTTCTCTTTATTTATCTCCTTAATGACAAATCATATTTTAAAATAATGTACAGAGTACATGTAACATGTACATACATGTAACTACAGTGTACTCCGTACTATCCAAGAGAGCGCAAGCAAGTGCTTGTCTAGAGCACCTCCCTAGCTGGCAGGCTCGCCCAGGAACCGAACTAAAAGAAGGTCGGTATCGTGGTAACCACCAAGAAATCCGCGAAGCCTGGGGATTCTGGGGAGCTAATGAAGCAATGAATCGCGTTGCTTGATCATCTTTAGCTGATTTTCTCCCATCAATGTTATTCCCTCGGGCTGAAGAGCGGCGGTGGCAAGGGCAACAGTGGGCGCGGAATGTTGTACGGGCCTTTTAGCGCCGGTAGCTGCGCAAGTGACATGGACTTTGTAAGACCGCCTGCGAAAGGAATGTCCTGCTATACTATTGCGCTAGAAATTGGGGCAATCATGTCCGTGATGTTGACGATGAAGAGATTGACCAAGCGGCGCTGAGATTTTTAAGCAATTGTCTCATGATCCAAAAACGCAGTACAGGTTTCCATGGCCCCAGTATATCACTACGCCGGTTACAGCTCAAATGTGCCATTGGGAATCGGAGAAATCCACGTTGCTTCCCAATTTGGCTGAGCAGGACTATGGCTCGGTTGCTTACCGATTGCCAAAACGCTGACCCGAAGGATGACTTTGGTAGGACTCCCTCGTATTGATTAGGGATAGCGGATTAGATATCCCAGGTTACCATGGGCGCACGATATTGTCATGGGCCGCGGGTAACGGCCATGTTGACGTCGTTGGATCTCTTCTCCGCTGTCCCAGTGTGGACGTCAGTTCAAAGGATTACCATGGCCAGTCCCCTCTTTCATGGGCAACGCGTAGAGTTTGTCCCGGAGTTGTGAAATACCTGATGGCGCGAAGGGACGTACAGGTAGATTCTCGCGACGACAGTTGCCAGAGTCCACTTTCTTGGGCAGCGTACAATGGCTGTCTCGACGTTGTGAAGCTGCTGGTAGCATGTCCGGCAATTGACGTGGATTTGAAACACGATTTCAGCCAGACACTCTCTTTTGGGCGGCACGTAATGGACATATTGGCGTGATTTCATTCCTCGTCGATGTTCCCGGCGCGACGCCGACCCACACAATGGTGATAATCGAACAGCACTTATGTGGGCATCAATCCACGGCCATCTCAAAGTCGCGAAACTGCTAGCTTCCAGATCCGAGATAAAACCCGATATAAACGACTGTCAGGGACAGAGTCCGCTTTTGTTGGCGGCGCATTAGGGGTACTTGGAAATTGTCAAGTTTTTGATGTCCTGCAATGATGTACAAGTGCAGTCTGCAGACCGGCGGGGACTAAGACCACTTCTTTGGCCAGCATGGAACGGTTACAAAGAAATCGTAACTGCTTCTTCTTATAGAAAGCAGTTGTCCGCATCCCGACTTTCCAAAAGGTGATGCGTATAGCACATGAGCCTTAGTGATGCAATTGAGCAGTGCAGCTCCCAGATCCATTTCTTGTTTTTGACCCTCTGACATAACTATATATTGAGGTTGGATTGGATCTCCGGTGAAAAGATGTTGTTCTATAGGGCCTTTTGAATTGGCAATCAAAAGCAGAAAGTTTTAGATTGAATGGCCCTCCTCTCTTCCTTAACGCTGCACCTACATTCATGGGATATCGCGAGATATTACAGTAGTACCAACCGATGACGAGCTGAGATGTTCCTGCTGTGGGAGATAGTAGGCCACCTTCCTCCATCCTACCTAGATATTCAAAACAATTGTTGTATTACCCCGCCTCAATTCCTTACATTATAAGCTACGGTTGTCCTTTTCCCTGACTAATTCATCCGCATGTTCGGACTTGACAGCGGGATAGGCCCAGTACAATACCAATTCCGTTTTCAAGGGACCGATCACACTCCTAGGTGCTTAATATCCGACTCGCTCACATCCGCACTCTTCGTCCTTCCTTCAAACACGTACTCGGACATGATCTTCCGGTTCCGGGTCCATTCTAGATCCCTAAAAGCTATGTACCGCTGCAATCCACAGCCCTTTGATTTCCGTGGCTCCCAAGACTGGCCCAGGGACGTCTCCTTCTATATTTGGCAAAAAGCACGCTTGCTGCGCAAGAACTTCCGCGGTCCGCAGTTGCTCTGAGAGGGCACTCAGTAGCAAACCTCCGAGTCTGGGATAACGACATCAGCTGTTTTGAGGAGCAAGTGGTGCGTGCCGGTCTCGGCCCCGACCCAAACTGTGTTATTGGGTCGAGTGAAAATCTTGGGAGTGATGTGCCGGGAGCGTTTGGCGCCTGCTGCGGGGATGGAGATTCCCGTGAAGAGCATACATATATGCTGAGAGACGTGGTGATGGCCGAATTATGACGGACTCTTGTCGCAGGCCGACGATGGGCACTTTGCGATATAAGGTGCGCGCGCCCAAGGTCCGGCGCATATAACTATGTCAGTTGCCTGCAAAGTATTGACTTAGTTGCTGCTACCCTCTTTCGGCATGTAGGTTACAGAAGTGACCGTTCCGTTATCCGTATTGATGCTTGTAACAAGCCAAAAAAAGACTTTTGCTCGTCTTTAGACAGCCATTGCGGCCATCGCAGTAGTGAATTCATCTGGTGTGGTTTGTGGCGTGTTTTCAGGCGTGCCGACTGGCTCATATTACTGATGTTTCCATGGTTAGAAATAAGTCAACCGTTTTCTCCAGCTTACAGGATAACGTCTCCGCCGAATCACACAGGGGTATCCTCGTCTCGATTTCTCCCTTATTTGGAAGATGATGGCTGCTGGCTTGCTTGCCGCTCTGCAGGACTTCCTTAGTCCACTTTCTATTAATATAGGCGTCTTTTCAGCATTTACTCTAGCGGACCTTATTAGATTTTTAAGCGATTTGCTTCGACACGTCTGTGGACCATTTATTGCCCGTCTCACGCCGCTTTAGCTCTGGCATCTCACATAGAACGGCGTTGAGGGTAGAGCCATCGCTGCTCTGCATAAAAGGTATGGTTCAGTGGCTCGGATCGCTCCTAACGAAGCCGATATCCCCGATGGCGTCTCTCTTCAACCCCGTCCATATCGGAAATGGCGGCTTCTTGAAAAGTCCCATATACCGAAACGTCGATGTGGGCGGTTCCCCACCATTTCCTCAGCCCTAGATCCCGTGCATAGAGCGATAGTGGCCAAGGCTGTGCCGCCTCTGTTTGCGCAGCAAGCTATTGCAAAGGGAAGGACAGCTGTCCAGAAGGTGACGGATGCAATGGTGGTAGAACTACAGCGCAGGAAAGCTGATGCGGATGGAGCAACAGTTGGTGTCCTAAATCTTTTTCGCGCAGTAGCCATGGACGCTGTGACAGTATATCTGCTAGGGGAGGCCTTCGGTAGTGTTGGTCAAGGAAGGCTCACCACGACTAGTTTTATTGACAAATTTGTTTTTAGTGGGCGTTTCTTCTATCTAGCAGGCCGGATCTTTGATTTTGTTGACAATTAAGCTGCGAAACTTGACAGGATGAAGGTTCAAATCGCTGAGAGCACGAATGTCGTAAAGAGTTCACTATTTGAGCAGTCGGCAGGAGCATAGCAGAGGAAAAAGGCGATTGAGGGGCAGAAGTATCAGGACAGACGGCTGAGGGCTGACATACGCGCGAGGAAACGATATCACAGGTTGTAGATATTATGTTCGCGGGGACTGATGCCGCAAAATATACAATGAAAATCCTGTGTTAGTATCCCGCACCTTCCCTGATAAGTAAGTTGAAGCCGAAATATACAGGCTGAACCATGTTTAAACTGGATGACCTTGGAATTGACGCTCAGTCGCTCCCATACCTCTCTGGGGGGTTGTCAAAGAAAGCCTGCGTTTGGCTATGGCGAATCCGACCCGGTTCCCACGCATCGTTCCTCCGAGTGGGCTGCACGTTCCTGGCTTGCCGTCTATCCCAGCGGGTACAAGCGTCGGGCTTGGGGCATACATGCTGCATCACGACCCGGACGTATTTACTAACCCGTATGAGTTCATGCCGGGATGTTGGTTACTAGACTCCACACGGGAAACGCTAAGAAACAGTTTCTACTTCGGCGTAGGGGCACAGCATGTATTGCACGAAACCTTGCCTCAGCTGGCCTATGGTGGGCGGCTGAGGGTTTGATTCGGAGTGACGTCCTGGGAAGAGCAAAACCGGTAAAGGATAACATTGAAATTTTAGAGTGGTTCAATGCTAAGGTGGTGACCGAACGAATTCAGCTACCCCGGGAGGAGTAATAGTATTCATTAAGAGAAGTTAATGACAATTGTTACTGGTACATCCATCCTGAATTAGTAATGCTAGCATGACGGGTGAATATTGCTTCCCAGGTTCTTGATCGCAGAAAGTACGGATGCACATCGAATCAATTCCAGGAGCACCGCGTGACGAACCAACCACGGTGTAACATGCCTTGCCTCAAGGAAGAGATTTCTACTCCGGATAGTTCATTCAGCAGCTTCAACAATGGGAATTAACCAGTAACCCCAACCCTCAACAATTCTGAGCCAGAGAAAACATCAAGACCCATAATAATCAGCGCCCCAATTTTCTTTGTCCACTCTTGTCCGTTTCACTGCTAATTCAGAGCTAGATCCGCCATCGTCCACTCTCTTTCTCCGGAGAATGGAGGACTGGTCAAAATCAATCACCATGACACGTTGTCGCTCCTGATTCCAAATCATGTTGGCCCGGCGCAAGTCATAGTGTACAAGCCCTGCAGCAACCAATTCCTTGATGGATTGCTGCTTCTGAGCTTCAATGTCCACATCAGGCCCGTGGTCCTCGGAGTGTAAGCTATTGCCAGCCCATGACATTAACATCATGGATGTGACTGTGGCAGTGCTAACTAGGGGAAATGTCTGTGCAAGCTTAATATTGCCAAGGTGCACAGGTACTGTCACCCCTTGCAGCTTGGACAGGTGGGCGTAGACACTTGCTTCATTTAAAAGCAATTCTTCATCCACAGCCTGCACACCTTTAGCAACAAAGGTGTAGCCATAGTCAGTTAGAGTAATCTTGAACAGCACACCCACTGCTCCGAACATTCCCATTGTATCAAGGCATTGACAGTTTTCATCAAGGTTGCGAGCAAGCTGATTATGGACAAGACTGCAAAACTTTTCCTTTGAAATAAGATGATTGAGAGAAGATGTCTCCTGTTGATGAATGGCAACATTGGGACAGAATTGATCAAGAGGATGGCCTTGCGAAAGCCCAATAAGACAGGCTTGTGTGCAATAAGGGAGAGTCGGTTGGTGAGTTTTGTGTTGTGTTCTTGATGACTGACGCCGCCTGTTTGTTTCAGTATGTTCTGTTGAACGTAGAGAAGATTGCTGCTTGCGAGGTTGGCGTGGAGGCCGGTAACCGTCGTCTTTATCTTTGTATTCTTCACTGCTGTTGCTGCTGCTGCTGAATGATCTTTCGAGGGACAATGGTTGATTTGTCAATATTGGGTTTCCAGGCAAGATCGGCCACTGATAGAGCTGGGATTTGGCATTTTCTATCCATTGAGGAGATTGCCGTTCCGATTCAAGTGATAACATCACAAAGGTTGAGAACTGGGAAACCGGACCGTATTGTACATCAATTTCTTTGGCAAGAGGATCGTCGGAGCTTAAATGATAATATAGGATTTCAGGGTCACTTTTCTCAAACATCAAAAAAACCAGACCATGCCCAGATGTGACATATCCATATCGAAGGCCGGCCTTAATCATATAGTCGAAAGTTTGACATAGTACTTCCGCTACAATTCGCTGTTCTTTTTCTGTATCTGTATCGACAATCGGGAAGGATAGCCGCTTCAGGGTGTCCAAGAACAGCCTCTCACCTGCAGATGAAAACACGCGTTTGAATGCACCAGAGCGCAGCTTGTGTGCCACCTTGTATTCACCCACAAAGATGGTGAGCAGCTCCCCACTGGGACGTTCACGAATGCCCCAGCGATCCGGGACTCCCCTGATACCCCGCTCCGGGGATCGCTTCTTGCTAGGAGGGGCCTCATTTTGATTTTCAACAACATCGGTAGGGTTTGTAGCATCCTTGCTGGAAAGGCTGTAGGCGTTATTCTGAAAAAAGAAATCAGCCGTCCGCGTATCTGCAGTTTGTTTGAGATATGCCTGAACTAGACGCTGGGCAGGTTTCTCCATAGCACTCCGAACAAACGGCCGAATATCTTGTTCATCCTTTCTTGTTGTTGGAGAAAGGTCTCGTTCAACCCCTTGTACATCTGTTTTGGAAGGAAAAAGAGGATCTTTCGAAAAAACTTTGGTAAACCGACTGAAAACGCGATCGTGATCTTTGTCAAAATCAGTCCATCGGCGGAGTGTCTGAGGATAGTATTTGCCGTGGACATTTGTAACAGAGCCGGAGGATGCTTTGATAGGGTTAGGTTCAACTGAAAAGGTAGAAAGCAGTTTCTCCTTGACATGCTGAAGATAGGTCAAGAATTTTGTTGGTGATTGATCTGCTGCCAGTTGGTCGGCTCGTTCTCTCTGTCGCTCTCTCTCGCGTGCTTCCCTGTCGGCTCGTTCCTTTTCTCGGTCCGCCCGTCGCTTCTCTTGCTCGCGGCCTTGCCTTTCTTCTTCAAGCTGACGACGTAGGTCTTCGATTTCAGCGTTATTAGATGCCATTCTCTCAGGTCAGCAACAAGATGAGTCTCGGAGGAGTCTTGGATGTTGTGAAGGGCGAGGTGAGTCTTCGAGGGTTAAAAGTAAGATGAAGAAGAGGAAGAGGAAGTTTTGAGCTGGCTAAAGGGAAGCAAGTTCCCCCTCCTTTCAACTGGGATAAATTCTCAAAATGTAACCCAAGGCTTCCCCTCCCCCGCCCTCTAGTTGTGACTTCGCAGGCCTGGGTTGGCCGCATCAATCGCAGTGGTTACAGGACTGGTTAGACGCTCAGCATGGATGGATGTTATTGACCTAGGGAAATTCCGCGGGAGTCACATGATTCAGGGCTGTTCAAATGCCCACATCCCCGAGATCCAGAAGTTTTGTATGAGCCGATCATCAAGGCTTTCAGCAAGTCTATCGATGATATCAAAGCAACAGAAGGATAAATTACTGCGTTACTTTTATGATTATTGGTTTTAGATACCCCGGAAGGCCTTGTTTAATGTGGAATGGTATTATCGTCATCATTAATGTAAATTACTATACATGTTATTGGGTTAGTTTCATGTACGGAAAACACCTAGGCTAGTGCTTGACATGAAAAGAAATGAAGAATATTGCTGATTGTATTTGTTTGAATGAGGGTGTTCGTGTTAAATGCAAATCCTTAACTCCTCGAAGGTCGCCCTACGCATTTAGCAGCTCATCATCATCATCATCATCATCATCATCATCATCATCATCATCATCATCATCATCATCATCATCATCATCATCATCATCATCATCATCATAGTCATCTTCGCCCTCCATCAGTCTCTCCCATCCATCCTCACTATCACTGTCTTCAAAATGCCCTTCGTCTCCGAGCATGCTGAGTAGCTGCATGAGCCCCGCCTGCGTACGCCAGAGGTCTTCTGTCGGCAAATTCGGGGTGGAGCTATTTTGACCTTCACCAGCCGCTACCGAAAGCTCGTCTGTGCTATTATTAGAGAGATTACGGGACAAGCTGACAATACGGATGACCTTGGTAGGGAAGACGCGGGGGAGATTCCCCCCTTGCGGCGGGACAAATCCTCCTGCAGCATTGGAGTCACGCCAGCCAAGGGTCTGTGGTTTTCGAAATTAGCTATAAACGCTTATTGTTATGGATGGGAGTTGCTGGAAAAAAGGGCTTACAGTATAGGTACTTATAATAGCATCATCCGCCAACGCCATGTAACTGACTGGTACGGCGAGCTGCGGAGCGGAGCTTGTGGGTAGTGAGAAGGAAGAACAGACGGGGTTTTCCACGTTTTGAACCCTGTTGTTCTCGTCGAGGGCGACGACATATATCCAATCTTGGATTTCGAACATTATACGGTGATTGCGGATTGATAGCCACCCGCCCAGGTCAAACCCCGACCCATCTGATTCGCATTCCACGATGGAGCTATGTGCCACGAGGCTTGATTCATCTTGGAGAGCCTTGCGGAAGTCAGAACATACAAAGACCCGACCCGCGCGCGAATAGCCCACGAAGAGATTGCCGTGCAACATCCCCGCTCCCCATTCATCTTCCCCATGCCAGACATGGTTTGGGTCATCCGGTGGCGCAAGAGGTCCTCTGGCGACTTCGATTGGGACCAGGCGGTCATTGCCGGGAGCCCCAGAGGGAACGGAGGGAGGGGCTAGGCCGAGACGGGTGGCTCCTGCCAGTGCTGCAGTGGCCGATACAGCGGAGGGCGGGGGCGACTTGATGTGATATTTTTCCGTGACCTGCGATGGGTTTAATGTTCCCAGGTATGCACCGGACTTCTTGTTGTATGCATAATAACCCTTCGCTCCCATAGAGTAGATGACCATGTCCGCACTTTGGTCCAAATGGCCAACCCCGCCTCTTTCGATCTTCAGGTGGGTGGTCAACTTAGGAGGACGCTGTCTCATATCGTACACAAAGCCGCGGCCCTCGTTGGAGACAACACAGAGAGTCCAGTAAGACAATTGAAATCCTCTTGTCTGGCAATCATGGGTCAAGGTAGCGATGCGCCGGAACTCACCGCGCTTAGCACCTTCATGATCCGTCTGCCAGACCTCGAGTGAGTCCCCTTCACTGTCAAACACAGCCATTCCATCCTGATATTCCACGTGTGCGTGTGGGCGCACTCCGTCTCTGTTGGTGTCCAGAACCGACGGAAGTTGCCATAGGATACGGCCCGTGTCCATATCAGTGACGTTTAGCCCACCAGAATGGGCAGTAGAAATGAAAAAGCGACGCTTGAAATCAGCACGAAAACGCCACACAGGATCATTGCCGACCTGCACGATAGATTCGTGGGTAGATGGACGCGGCTTGGCCCAGTTGCGGGCGAGCAGTGTTTGACGCTTGCACAAGTCTTTCCATGATTCCGTGCCGTCAAAGAATCTGCCGAAGCTGTGGGTTTCGGCCAGGAACGAGAAATCGCGCGGGCATGCAGGCGGACGGCAGGTTTTGGTGTCTGATGAGTAAATGGCTTCTTGGTGAGTGACGTCGATAAATTGATGCCAGGCCTTTGAGGTCGCGGTCAGGGACGCAAGGGCGGAGACCGGGGTGAATTGTAGGATTTGCAGGACAATTTCTGGCGGGAGGACAGTGAGCGGGTCTGCCACGGGCGAGATGGTGGTCATCTTCTCAAAGGCAGCTTGAAGTAAATTTTAACCTGTAGAAGATGGGCAGTATGTGTGATTTTTGCCATTATGTGGATTTCCATTATGGGGTAACTTGTTATACTTAATAACGACGACGACGATGATGTCACCGGCCTGCCAACTGCGAAAAATCAAACCCGAACCCGAACATAGTGAATATCAAGTATCTATCTATCTATCCTTCCTGAGGGTCAAGAAAAGGTCTGTAGCGCACTTTCAACCCTCTCTGCCCCAGCCTGTCCAGATTTAAAATGACAACTATTCTTGATTCCCGTGGAAGCAACCCTCCAAATCCCTTCTCTGCGCCCATCCGATCCCTTGTCGCATCTAGTCAAGGGTTCAACGAAACAGCCGCTGATTTAGTTAGTATTGTTGTATCCTCCCCCAAGCCAGCCCACACTCTCTGGGAGCTCTGGGACGCGCAGCCTTGCACAACGCTCTCCTCTCCCTCCTTGACGCCATCCGCGCGCAGCCGCCTTCGCGACTCAAGTACTTGCCATCGGGATTTTCCGCGGAGTTTGGCGATTGCATCTACGATCGAAAGCTACAGTGGGGGGAGCTGCCGGGCTTTGGCAGACAGTGGTAAGACGTGCATGGCATTCTGCAAAGTTGGCGTGACTGGGACGGTGTACTGTGGGAAAGCCTCTCTACCCACCGTATAACTACCTCAAGCTCAACGAACAAATAGAAGACAACTAGGTGACCAACAATCTCTGTATTGATGATGGTAGGAAAATCTAAAGGGAAGCTAAATACAGGCCCCGTAGGGATAGTTATGGTAGTTAACTAACTTAGTTAACTAACTAACTAACGTAATCCATAAGCGAGCGAGCCACATAGGCGAGCGAGCCACTTCCCCACCATTATGTAGCTTTAGGAGCAAATATAACAACAATTATATAGAAAATGAGCCTAATTACGTCAAGAATCATTTCTAAATCGACTTTCGCATGTACGAGCAGTATGTCCAATAGTGCCACATATACTACACTGAGGTGCTGCTCGTTTGCGTGGTTGAGTGTCAGGAACCTCAACTACCTCTTTTTCCCCTTCTTTGACATTTTGCACACGATCCATCCCTTCTCTAACATTTAAAACACCTTCCTGAGCTACATATGTACGGCCTTTCCCTCACTTTCTCTTTTGCTTCTCATTTGCAGCTCTTAGTTCCTTATTTTCCTCTGCCAGAATGGCAGCACTATGCATGGCCATTTGGCACCCCTTAAGCAGCTGATTCAAGGCTCGATTGGTTGGACTAGATGAGCTGTGCGTACGACGTCTGAAGTATGTCATGACTTTCTCAGTCTGCTGCTCTAGCTGTCGTACATTATGAGGTGTGGCCGTGGCCCAGGAGGCCTGAGAACTATGAGAAGTTCCTGGGCGGGGGG
>PDNB01000124.1:0-92827 GCA_002573585.1 Helicocarpus griseus UAMH5409 | reverse complement strand
CATATAGCCGTGCAGTCTCACGAATTGATAATTTTTCTCCCTTTCTAAGGCTGGAAATAGCAAGTTCAATCTTTCCCTCTATTTCTATAGAGTTTCTTGTATTTTTATTGCGAATTGGAGGCATTGTGACGCGTTGAAGTGGTTAATTGAATGAAAAGGTACGCGTTCGGATTTTGGTGATCGGTTCGGTAGGGTGATCGGCTCGGGGGTGGATTACGTTAGCGCCATGCAGCCCTGCTGACGTAATATCCCGGCCGTCTCTAAATTCAACGACGACGAGCTTGGGGAAATATCGATATAGCGGAATAGGATCCGTTTGTTTTCATTGGAGGTCTGATTGGATTTTGTGCGGCATCTGGTCATCATGCCGCTCCCTCTACTGTCACACACGTTATACAAGGGCGTCTCGAGCGTCCCGTACGCCGTCGAGGCTCTGAAGACGGCCCCATGGATCGCCCTCGTGCTGCTTCTCAAACGCTACTTTGGCGGCGCAAGGAATAAATCGGAACGTCTGATGCACTCAAAGGTGGTGATGATGACGGTAAGTACTTACTATCAAACTGTGTGCAATCAATTGACCTGCACCCTGCTTACCTTTACCCCATAGGGTGGCACATCAGGCATCGGAGCTTCCATAGCTCGCTCCCTAGCTTCACAAGGCGCCCAGATTATCCTCCTTACCCAGCACGTCCCCTCCGACCCCTTCCTCGTCGACTACATCGAAGATCTCCGAAAGACTACAGACAACCAGTTGATCTATGCGGAACAAGTTGACCTCTCCTCCCTCCACTCCATCCGAACCTTCGCTACGAGATGGGTCGACAACGCCCCGCCCCGGCGGCTGGACATGGTTATCCTCTGCGCAAACACCTTAAAGCCCTCCCACGCTCAACCCCGCACAACAATAGATAGCTTAGACGAGGAGTGGCAAGTCAACTACCTAGCAAACTACCACTTACTGAGTATCCTCAGTCCCGCCCTGCGCGCCCAACCTCCAGACCGAGATGTAAGAGTGATATTCAGCACCTGCTCCAGCTACATCGGCGCGCAATTGGACATTAAGACTCTGGGAGAACGAACCATGCGTACAGCCACATCAAAATCAACATCATCTAGCAATCCCAACAAACAATCGAAAAGACCCTCCAAACTCCCAACAATCGTCACACCCAAACCGTCGAAAGCCAACATGTACGCAACCTCCAAACTCGCCCTAATGGTCTTTGCCAAATCCTTCCAATCGCACCTCTCCAATTACGCCCGTCCCGACAAACAACCCTGCAACACTCGCGTACTCCTCGTCGACCCAGGCTTCTCACGCACCCCCGGTACCCGCCGCTGGTTGACAGGCGGTTCATTACTGGGCCTCCTCTTCTACTTGATCACATGGCCCATTTGGTGGCTGATCTTGAAATCTTCAGAGCAAGGGTCACAGAGTTTTTTGACGGCAGCTATGGAGGCTGGGTTTGCTGCCCATGCGGCAAATATTGGTGGGGTGGGTGCCGGATTGGGGGTTGCTGGTGGGAAGGTTATCAAGGAGTGTAAGGAGTGGGACGTGTTGCGTAAGGAGATTATGGATGAGCAGATTGGTAAGGAATTGTGGGAGTTCAGTTCGAAGCAGATTGAGCAGAGGGAGAAGGAGGGGGCGGTACTAAGGGCGCTGGAGAAGAAAGAGAGGGAGGCTTGGGAGAAGGAACAGGAGAAGAAAGAGGGCGATGGTGCTGCGGCGTCGTCGTCAGGGGCGGGTGAGGAACTGGGGAGAGGGACTAAGCAGCAGACACCTGGGTCGAGGAGGAGTAAAAAGGGGAAGTAGGTGGTATTCAAGGTCTTCTTTTTTGGATAGATTTCTTCTTTTCAATAACATGGCATGAATTCATTGCTAATCTGCCACTGACCCATTTACTTTTAGCTTCAGGCAGAAACTCAACATACCTGCAGTTGATTGTTTCTCATTCAAACCTTTCAAGGTTCTGGTGGAAGAGTGAAACTTACACCATTCCTGATATACTTTATGACCAGATTTCACTCCCATTAAACTAACTGTTCTGCTTTAACCATAAGCTCCCATTCCTCATTTCCATTTCCACTTCCACTTCCACTTACTCTCTCTTTCCCTCTTTTTCCTCCCCGCCAAACTCTTCTCCCTTCATCTTCTCTCTCAATCCACCTTCACGAAGTTTGCCGAGTCAACTCTTCCCAGCGCACCGATTCAAGGGAAAAAGCTTCTTCCATATCGCAATCATGTCCAGCCGAGGACTTCGTCCATCTGGATCTGGCCGGGATCCCAGAAAGGCCCGGGAGCAGCGACGCTCCCTTGGGGGTGGTCTAACACCAGCCTCTGTATCCGCATCTGATCCGCCCAAATGCTACAATCTCGTCGTCTGTGGTGCGACGAACGAAAATGACGGGTTTATTTTCTCCGATTTTATGGGGTATTGTATGGCGCTGAATGAATATGGCGTTGGGGGTGATTTTTACTCGTGCTTCCCCCTGGAAAAACACTTCTTTTTGCTGAGTAAAAAAACCCCCGTGGTCGACACAATAAAGTTTGGGAAGTTTGGAGTCAACGAGAAGTGTCTATATTCCTTCTCGAGGCGTCAGTTCGTCATGAGTGAATACTGGTGGAAGCAGATTGGCCCTAGTGAGATATTAGATACTGTGAAGTCCTGGATCGCAGACAAGCAACGGCTGGCTAAGAAGGGTGTTGTCGTCAACATTATCCTGGAGGGCCATGGCGACGGTAACGGGCGACTCCGCATCGGAGATGGACATATACACTCATTCGAGTTTCGTGATCTTCTGGCGGGATTTTCGGAAGGTGTTCACATAACTGCCGTCAACGGGGCCTGCTACTCGGGAAAATTTGCCGACATCATAAAGGAGTCAGGGCAGACAGATCGTTATGTAATGGCGGCGGCACCGGCTGACGGGACGGCACTTTCAGCTACTCGGAGCGTTAGCAACCGTACGAGAAATAGCAGGTTCTCACAGGCTTTTGTTCTTTCGCTCGCAAAGCTTAATCTTCCGGGCACACCACGGAGAAAAGTCACTTGGCGACTAAAAGACCACGAAGCTTTCATGATAGAGCAGTTGTCACGCAACATCACTCCTGGCGGGAAGGTCGTGCAGCCTCAATTCCGCGCAGCGCAGCCCATCACAGGGATGACTGCAGTGGAAGAGATGGTCTTCCGCGATAAAATCGACGTATTATATGACCCCTCTGTTTCTTCCCGCCGCCGTCGAATTGAATGGTCCACAATTGACCCCAACATTCGAGCTTTCATTGAAACCAATGCTGATGCTGCGTCGACCACCGTTCCGTCCACCATCCCCCCATCCGCGCAGTTGGTCGTCGATTTCGAGCTCGCCAAGTGTGATACTAACAGTGGGTACCCACCAGACTTGCTTGTTTTCGACGAATTCTACGGGCGAAAACCCAATTATCGCTTTGTCCTCCGCAATTTGTACTGGCGCGCCCGCCGTCAATCCACAGTTTGGGACATGTTCGAGTTATTGGTCACCAGAGGCTTTCTAAATGCGAACAGCTTATGTCTCCCAGTTAATTTGATGCAACCCTCAAGAGATGTTGGCAAGATCAGGACGCTTCTGCTGCATTTCTCCCTATGTGAGCGAGATTGCCGTCTCATATATCAGGAAAGCTCGATCCCTTTGCAAAGCGTGGATTGGTTTTTGGATATTGGGTGGTGAGTTGTTTTTCTTTTTCTTTTCTTTCTTTTTCTTTTTTTTTTTTTTTTTTTTTTACCCCGGATCCCACATCCGCTGCTATCAACAAATATACTGTGATTAACTCCTCATTAGGCTTGCCACCATGATCGTTCGGAGCGGGGTACAGCTGGAAAAGCTGTTTGATACAATAGAGGCTTGTGATTTTCTAGGCCACCTCGAGGAGGACGAGCTCAAAAATTTCCGCAATGAATATGGGCAAATTACAATCAATCAGGATCCCAACGCTAGCAAAGGACTGCTTAGGCCAGATGGTACCGTACCACCCCAGGAGACCACGTTCGGCTTCTGGCTCCCTCACGGATTGAGCTCCGACAACGTCAAGTTTGCTCGCCAGCTCCGCGCGTGTAGGCAGAGATTTAATCGTATTGAAGCAGCATTCCGGGAGGCAGAGGGTCTAAGCCATGAAAAGCTGTGGTTGGAGGCGGAACAAGCGGACTTCTTCGAGCGTCACCCGGAGAGATACCCAAGTGTCAAGTCGATATTCCTGAAGGGTCTATCGAGTGGACGAACTGACGTGGGATTTGTGATTAAGTTTGGGAAGGCAATTTTTTATTATCATAGCGGAGAAGGAACGAAGCTTTGCTTGGAGGAGGCAGATTGGAAACAGACACGGCACGCGTTTATTGACCTGTTTATGCAATGTTTCATACGTAGATCATTGGTATTTTGGTTCATCATATTATATTTATTATTGTCTTGAACTCTTGAGATTAACAATTCCTGGTATTACTAAGAGCGATCTGCGCTGCCAGGCATGAGGCTGAGCAGCCAGCACAAGACTGAGTTATATACATGTATAAATGGCATCAAAGAGACACTTCTTGAACTGCGGGCTCAGACGACGAAACCTGTTTAAGTCCATGCTCGGACTTAATTTTGCACCATGCCTCAAACGCCCTTCAGTTCAAGCGCAGAACTGGGCATTCGTCTCGAAGACAGTACTGCAAGTAGTATTTTTAGTTACAGCCCTGGTGATGTTGTCATCGGCCAGATATACCGCAAAGCATCAACTGCCTCCCCTCATGCCACTCTCACTGTCTCATTGCACGGGAGATCCGTGTGCGAACTACGAACCAAGGGCTTTTACACGGGAAAACTCAACTTCTTCTACCCCAGCCGCACAAGCCAAACATTGTTTACTGACAAACCGCTCCATATTCAAGCAAGAGAGGAAGCAGTATGGTATTTCTCCATTACGGTCCCGTCATTCGTTGACCACTCAGCTCTCTTATCAAACGGCTTTCGCCAGAAACATAGTTACTTGTCCCTTGCACCCGCCGACGTCGCTGCCCAGTGCCTACCATCCTCATTCAACTTCAAGGCTGCCCCTCCTGGCTACGCTTTAACAGCCTTCATTGAGTACTATATCCAAGCCGAGCTTAAAGTCCATCGCGGGGGCTCAACAAAAACCCACCAGGCTATCTTGCCTCTACGTGTCGAGCAGCTCTCTCCTGAACCCCCAATAATAAATTTCAATGAGAAACGAAGGAGCTTTTTCCAGCGGGTCAGCTCCCCACGGCTCGTCCCCGGCATGGAGAGCACTGAGCTCTCCCTGTCCCAAAAGTTACAGAAATTAGTCGGGTCATCAAAGGTGCCCAAGTTCGCCTTCAGAGTCCACGTCGAGGTACCCACTACCATGCAGCTGGGGAATGAAAACCAGATCCCCTTACGCATTGGGATAGAGCCGTTGTGGGAGAGTACGAGCGATAATATTAGGGGCATGTTGCAACGGATTAAACTGGAGTCGTTCACTGTACGTATCCGCTTTGACGTGCGTGTGAAGTTCCGCCCCGAAGAACCTTTTACGTTCCCTATAGATATAGACGCTACTAGCCCGGACTTAGAGCTTCTCTCTCCCAATTCCATACAAGCTCTTACTACGGATATCTACATTCCCTGTTCTGAAACCAGCACCACCGCCTCTACAGGAGAAAGGGTCCCCTCTCAACTGCTCGACATAGGCGAGCTCCTAAACTTCAACCTAGGACGCAAGAATCTCGACAGGATAAAAACGGGCAGCGGAGTACAATTGGACCCTTGTTTCTCAACCTACAATATCCAGCACAGCAACAACGAGTTGTCTTGGGAGCTCCGTGGCGGTGTAGCGGGTGAAGGATTCAAAGTCAGTGGGATGCATAGGATCAAAATACTCCCAGCTTCAACACCATTCACAGAACCTGCAGGTTGATAGCTGTAAGCGTTTGTATTATGTCCAAATGATATAACGATTTTGCGATTCTACTTTGGCGATTCCCTCTCCCGTATTTTCCTTTATGAACGGTCTTTACCCCTTCTTTTTTGCTTCATCTTGCCTCATCTATGGCCCTCCATTTTTTTTTAACCATTGTAGTTATGACTTTAACAGTTAGGCAGTTATTTGTCTCTTGGGTGTCCTGATATGTTTGGAAGACTGTCTTTTACTCCTCAAATTACATGCATGAAAGCTATCCTCGGGTGCTATTCAAAAGCAGTAATAATATACAATAATGAGTGTCAAAGTATGGATTGCATAAGAACACTGATTCTCTAAACCATATCGAAACCTCTTTTTCTCATAAAAGTATAGATGAATATGAGAATATAGAATGTTAAGTGCACATTCAATGAGTTCTCATAATGAGCTACAGTTAAACCATTGTATAATTAATTTAAGAATTGCTGTCAGCTGCTGTTTGCTAAATCGATATATTAATATCTCTATCATGGTGGTCTAATTATTTTTACATATCATGCTTCAACTTCTTAGTTATCCCATTATTCTTTCCCCTTCTCTGTCAACTTCTGCACCCACCACAACTTCGAGTTGTGTAGGGTAGAACTCTAACCAACCACGAACAGTCAAAGTAACCTTGGACTCGAGATGACAATAATGTGAGAAGCGCTTGAAAAAGGGCTTAGTTCTTGCGGGGTTAATTTAGTCGCCACTAGTTCGTGATAGCCGGCGCGGAGTCGCGGACTAATAACCCCCAGCCATGATGGGCTAGACGCTTGCTTCCCCGGGTTTTCACCTGGCCAGCAAACCCCGGGATGTCTACGAAACCCCGGCCTCGTTATGCATTCTCTTGCTGATTGATATCCATATGCTATGGCACGGCAATGACATCTGCAATATCCAGAACCCGGACCGGCTGCTGGTCCTGTCGCGAACGACGAGTCAAGTGTGATGGTAAGGGCTGCATGTCCATTGTAATGACTGAACTGTTCTTAAATTGCTGACTCAAAAAAACAGAAAACCGGCCTGTGTGTCATCGCTGCGCAAGAAATGGTACTGCGTGTAACTACGGAATACGGCTTGTCTGGCTGGAGGAATCGCTGTCAAAGGGCGTTTGTCACGGACGGACGGGAGTTTGGTCGAAGCAGCCGAATCGAACTGGGAGAGATGGCCGTATTTGGCTTCAGCTAGGCCAAAGGGGTCAGAAACCGGCGTCCCGAAAGGGCGGCGTAGTCTATCACGACAGTTTCGCGGGAGGAAGCCCAGCAAGGCGGACTGGCCGGTCGATGTCTGCAGTGTTCTTAAACACGACGATGGATGACTTACGACTTTATTTTGCTTACGATGATCACGACATGCTCGAAAACAACGACGGCGCATCAAGGGTCTTTCAACAAATTAGGGGCCATAATGACGATGGCGGCATGCTGGCTCCTCAATCTGCGCTTGGGTTTGGCCCGTCGATGTTTGGGACTACCTGCTATGATACCTCTCTTCTTTCATACTACGAAGCCGTGATATGCAGTTCATCTACCCTCCTCGATGATGCACAGAATAATCCCTACCGCTACTTGATTCTGCCAATGGCAATGCAATCAGAGGGTCTCTACCATGCGACATTGGCAATATCTGCCAATACGTTGAGACTGAAGGACCCAGCTTACAACGTCGTCGCTTTAGAGCATCGTCACAAAGCGCTCAAAACACTCATACAGATTCTAACAGCGGGTGCTGCGAGTATGAGGGAAGTTGATGAGGCTCTGGGTCTTGTGTTGATGCTCTGCTGGTTTGAGGTGGGTTTCGACTGATATCCTTACAACTGAACGATAACGTTTAAACAGTTAACTGTTCCTTCCTAACTAATGAATGCTCTAGATCTCAGATAGTTGCTCCTCATCCTGGGTCACTCACTTAAATGGCTTGTGGCATCTGCTTAGCCGATTTCAGCGACCGTCATCTTCATCACTCTCGCAACATAGTGAAAACCTCGATCATTTTTTCCATCGGTATTTTGCTTTTCATCTCGTTCTTGCCCGTACGGCCTTCCGTGTGGACGACGATATCCAGTTCCATAATCCAACCACAACTCCTGCCGACAAATCTTTGGCTTCAAAACCAACGGCAAATGAGTCTCCCAAAGTTGACTCGGAGTCAACATCCTATCATAGTTTACCAAATTTAAATCTGGAAGGCTGGAAAGGAAATGGCCTACCTCAGCCCAAGCTCAACTTCTGTACATCTACCAACCTTCTCCTGGGCCACATGTCCTTAGACACCCTGGAACGGATCGATCCATACATGGGCTTCAGCAACTCCTTGCTTCTATTAATCAACGAAGTCGCGGAGCTAGCCTGGGGAAACCCTCTACCAGCTACATCAGCCGAATCCACGGCTAATTTTACCTGTCAGCTACAAACCCATGTACATCTTTTAAACGAGACCTCGAAAACCTGCAACAACGACCCCCTGTTTCTGTAGAAAAGGTTGCAACAGATGAGACAAACAATTCATCTGGTCAACATTTCGCATCCGAATTGATAGCCATTGCAGAAACATACCGCTATGCTGCTCTGCTTCTCCTTCATGAGATATACTGCCCCGTCTCACGACCAGCTGGAGAGCCCGCCACCTTTCGCTCGAACAACCACCGTCTACCCAACCTATCTCCCGTAGACAGGGAGAGATATGTGCGAGAAATTCTTCGGCTGATAGTTGAAGAGCTGACGGCCGCAATGCAGAGCGCTACAATGCCCTTGTGGCCATTGTTCCTTGCTGGCTGCTGTGCAACGAGCGATGAAGACAGGATTCTCGTGTTCAGGATATTTGAAAAGGCGGAGAATTTAAAGAGATTTGGGGTACGTAATTTGGAATTTAACCCAATGAACTTTTACGTGTTTACTAATATTGAGCGGGTATCGTACAGAATGTCACGCCAGCCAGGGAAGTCGTCGAGATGGTCTGGCGTCAGCGAGACCTTGCAGTCCAAGATGACCGCAAGAGGCGAAAGGCTCATTATGAGAATAGCGGTATTCATGGGAATGATATCAATGCATCTGATGCCATTTTATCAACCGTTATGAATACATTACCGTTTCAGAAAGAGAGGAATAATATGAGACCTCGGAGGCGGACGAAGCGCTTCGAATGGGAACGTGCTATGGCTATGCTTGGTGGCTGGAAACTCAGTTTGACATGATTTTGAAAGACTATTGAGTATCTGATTGGTACTATGGAGTAATGAATTTTGGGGCATCGGGGCAGGTCGTCCAATGTCATTATTTACTATTTATTGGGCGTGTAGCGGAGGGCGTCTGTGAAGCGTGTTCTGGTCTGTTTTACGAGTTTCTACCTGCAACTATATACCTAATTTAATATGCTTCTTTTGTACCTTTTCTCAAATCTCGCTGTGGTGTGTAGACGAACAGTCGCTCTTGCTCTGGGGATAGCGAAGTATGTAGATTCCCTCCAATTTCTCTAGATCCATTTCCAAAACTAGAAAATATACTTCTTTTCTATTGTTCTGTATGCAAATAACATCATATGCGGGTCATTAATAACCGCCAAGTCATCACTGGGCCGCTTCCGCATTCGTGGTAAATGTATGTACACTTCCTCTAGGTTCGAAAGCGGTGCGTGGTGCCGAATTTCCGTTGACAATTACCTTAGGTGTTGTCGATGGGCCGTCTGTCGGAGTTCCCCAACCACCGCCGCCGGGTCTGTGAGATAGATAACAGATGTCAGCCACTTTCACACTATGATCAAAGAACACTCGTCGTTAAGAACGGGACAAAATGCAGTGGCAATGAACTCACGTATGGATGATAATCCTCTCCCCAGGCTGAACGTTCAGCTCCATCTTAGCACCGATATTGATTACCCTCTCCTTTCCATCCTTTTCCTTCTTGATATACAAATTCAGTCCCGCCTGACCACACTCACCGCCAGCCAGTCCATACGGACGGTATACGCGACGCTCACTGAGCATAGACGCAGAAAGAGGCATTCTGAACTCCAACTCGCGGATCACTCCATCACCACCGTTATACAAGCCTCTCCCACCGGATCCTGTCCGGATCGAGAACTGACGGAGGATAACTGGATAACGCAGTTCGTATACCTCCGCATCGGTAATGCGCGTATTTGTCATGTGCACATGGACACCAGAGGTACCATGCCACGATGGTCCAGCTCCCGAGCCACCGCAAATTGTCTCGCCAACGCCAAAGCCAGGGACCTCGTTTCCGTCTTTGTCCAGTCCACCCATCCCAAACGAAATAATGTTACAGCAGCCTTGCGAGGCAGCGCAGGCCTGGAAAGCACCTAGTACCACGTCTGTAATGCGCTGCGAGGTGATCGGATTTCCGGCACAAACGGCTGCATATCCGGACGGGTTAATGAGGGTGCCGGAGGGGATGATGACGTTGATCGGGGCTAGGCAACCCTGATTTAGCGGTATATCAACGTTGATGAGGGCTCGCAGGCAGTAGATGATGGCAGAATGTGCGATTGCCTTTGGCGCATTGAGACAGTTGAATGTTTCGCGTCCAGTGCCTGTGAAATCAAAATTGGCGGAACCCGTTTCTCCATCGATGCGAATTTCGAGGCGAATCTCTGTACCGTCGTCCATGAAGTCGGAGAATCGGAGAGGTTTTCCTTGGGTTTCTGCGCTGATTTTCTTGAGGAGCTCGCGGACAGCGATCTCTGCGTTGTCTTTAATTGCATCCATGTAGAAGTGGACAACTCGAAGAGTGTTCTCCGCGACGAGCGCCTCAAGGAGTTGTGCGCCTTTGTGATTGGCGGCAATGGCAGCCTTCAGGTCAGAGACGTTATCGTTGTATGTTCGTGTACCACTGCAGCCTGGGTAAGATGCTGGCTCATCGTAGAGAAATTTGCGGACAATGTCCTCTTCGAAACGGCCTTCAGATACGATCTTGAAACCCATTGTCATTGCTCCTTCTTCATATAGCATACGGCTGTCAGATGGCATAGATCCTGGTTTCGTACCACCAATTTCAGCTTCAGCCGAATGTTAGCAAAATTCTTCTACATGTTCCGTTGAAAACCAGTTACTTACCATGATGGCCCCGAGAGGCAAGGAAGAAAATAATTGATTTGCCCTCCGCATCCCAAACGGGTGTAATGATGGTGATATCGGGAAGATGAGTACCGCCAGCTAGAGGGTGATTGGTGCAGAGATGATCACCCGGTCTAAGCTTATCGCGATACTGTTCGCACTGGAAGCGAACAGCATATTCCATGCCTGGAAGACGTCAGCAACCGAAAATTTCTAACAAAGCAGTTTCTCTCTATTTGTAGGGGCACCCACTTCCAAGATGAACCGGAACATTAGGAGCATTCGCAACAAATTTGCCGTCAGGGGAAAACATTGCACAAGAGAAGTCCAGTCTCTCTTTGATGTTTGTTGATACCGAAGTTTTCTGAAACATACGGCTCATCTGGTCTGCAACAGACATAAAGCGATGGCCGAAGATCGAAAGTTTGATAGGATCCACTACCAACTCGGCGTCGCTCTTAATTGCGGCCTTCTTCGCCGGTACCACCTCAAGGATGACATGTTTCGAAAGAATAGTGGCAGTCGCGGTTGGCTCCACTACAATAGTCTGGGTCTTGTCTATTATCATTGCAGGGCCCTGGATTCTGTCTTCTGGCTTCAAGTTACCAAGGAAAAAAACAGGCGTTGTCGTATGTCCGATATCTGTAAAATACACTGATGTCGAGTCATCCTGTTTCTCTGGCCCAATAGTTGTAGGCTTTGTCATATTCAGTTCCGCCTGCGGTGTTTCTTCCGGAACAGCAAGCGATTTACCCACTCCCCGAACCCTGATATCTTCAACCAATATGTTCCGGCCAGGGAAAGTGAAAGAAAATTCGCGATGGTGCTCGTTTATAAAAGCTGCTGCAAAATCGCCATCGTTGGGTTCAAGGACCATCAATAGATTGTCTGTTCCCTGGTATCGAAGATTGAGATATACCTCGTGATGTATCTGGTCGCTTGGAATACCGTCGGCCTCCAATTCCTTCTGCACCTTTGTTTTGAGTGTTGTGATGCGTTTTTGGATAGGTATAAGCGATTCGGCATTCAATACACCGGAAGCCGGCTCTTGTGCTTCGTGAACAACGTCGGCGAGGGCCATACCGTACGCAGACAATATAGAGGAGTATCGATGAATTATGACCGTCTGAATGGATAATGAGGCAGCAATGGCACACGCATGTTGGCCACCAGCACCTCCAAAACAGGCCAGGTTATGGGCAGATGTATCATATCCTCGGGCTTCAGTGAGCGCTCTAATGGGCTTTGCCATTGACTCATTGGCTACTTGAATAAAACCAAGCGCAATTTCTTCTGCGGTTTTTGTGTGTCCGGTTTCTTTGTTGATTTGCTCCGCAAGTTCAGTGAACTTCTTGCGCGTAACTTCAACGTCAAGGGCTTCATTTTCATTCGGCCCAAAAATTTTGGGGAAATATTCTGGTAGGAGTCTGCCGAGGAAAAGGTTGGCGTCTGTAACAGTCAGGGGTCCTCCTTTACGGTAGCATGCTGGACCTGGGTGAGCCCCGGCGGAATCGGGTCCTACCCTGAAGAGACCATGTCTCCAGAAAAGAATGCTGCCTCCTCCAGCGGCTACTGTGTTTATATCGAGTTGAGGAGCCATGACGGTAACACCAGCGGTGGTGTTCTCAAATGTGTGCTCAAACTTCCCGTCATATCTAGACACGTCTGTGCTGGTACCACCCATATCGAATCTGTGCACTATCAATGAGTATCAAGATATGGAAAAAAGACAGTATAGAAGCTTTACCCAATTACGGGGGTCTTATCCGCCGAGTCAAACGAAGTTCGTGCATGCCCTACGACCCCTCCAGCGGGGCCTGATAAAATAGCTCGAAGACCTGAAAACCTACAGACTGTCAGTACAGAAACCTCATACGTGGCATACGGAGAAACTCATACTTTCCAAAGTTTACCAATCCACCGTCACTCTGCATAAATTCGCAGCGAGTAACCCGGGATCTAAGTCCATCCTCAAATCCCGAGCGGAAACCCTCAATATAACGGGTTATGACTGGAATCAAGTACGCATCAGCAGTAGCAGATGCACCTCGAGAGGTCATCTTTATCATAGGAAGAAGCTGGCTAGAAAGAGACACAAATGGAAATCCAATTTCCTTAGCAATCCTTTCGACGGCAAGTTCGTGATCTGTAGTCAGAAGTTAGCATTTCAATGTAACGAAAGAGTAGGGAGCACTCCGCGCCTTGATATGTATAAGAATGCACTAGACAAACAGCGACGGAACGATAGCCTTTATCGTAGAGCATCTGTAAATCTTGTCTCGTCTTCTCTTCGTCCAGCCTGTCTAGAATTCGTACGACTTCCCCGCTTAGACCCCTCGTCAAGGCAGGGTCTGAGTCAAGCGAAGCATGAAGCGCCTCGCGGTCTGGCGTGGGATTTTGCTGATAATCCTCAATCGTCACCCGCTCGTCTACTTCGACGACATCTTCGTATAGCACATCCGGTCTTTCGATATTCAAAGCAAACAACTTTGGACGCGACTGCGTGCCTATTCTAAGAGCATCTTTAAACCCCTTGGTGATCAAGAGAGCAACACGCTCTCCCTTCCGTTCAAGAAGAGCATTGGTAGCTACTGTGGTGCCCATACGAACACTGAAGGTTGCAAAGCTCTCCGTATTGAGTTTTTTCTCTCGAGGGAAGCATTTTCCAGTGGCCTGCTCAAGAATTCGCCGAATTCCCTCGATGGGGGCATCGGCATAGTTGGCCGGGTCTTGCGACAATAGTTTGACCACGGTATCATCTTTGCGGCCTTCTACGATACCCAGGCAATCCGTGAACGTTCCCCCTCTATCTAACACATATGGTCAGCATAATATTTTGACAGTGTTCATTTTGTCAACGACTCACCAATAGCGATCTTTATTTTTAGGCCATCCACCTTGGCCTCCATATTATATTGCGACATAGTAGCTTATTAGAAACCGAATATTATCAAGTTTTGGTGATACCGAAGACAGATCGAACCGAGCCAGAAATTCGTCGAAGGGTGTCAGCGACCTTTATCATCGCTTCTCATAGTGATAAACCCCAGCTGCGGCAACTGGAAGATGTTGTTCTTTGGATTCCAAGCCGGGTGCGGAAGAGGTCTGGGGACGTGCCCCGGGCAGGTCGAATCGAATCCATCACGCTCGCCATAGTGATAACCAAGGACCTTCGTGCGGAGAATTGCCCTGAGATCGGGTCTGCCTCACCGCGTGTCGGATACTCATGGCGCCTGTTATCGGCCTGGGATGAATGCTAACCGTCAATTCCCCGGCCTAAAGAAAACCCCGCCCGCTCAACTAAGTGGGTTAAACTAACAATTTCCCAAACTTCAACTATCAACAGCCACCATCCAAACTTTGAAATGACACATCGGTCCTTGGATATGGAGGGACTCGGCCGGGATAAGGGGTCCGGTACAAAAGAATAACACAGACCAATTCCTAATGGCTCGGCGTGTGCTCTCTATGCCCGATCATGGCGCATTACTTGGTGGTTATCGGGAGTTCAAAAAGGTGGATATCTATCTGCGAGCCTAGTCGGGCGGAACAATGACAGCGTCATTAGGATTGGGACTTGTTTATCCACTTCGCTCCGAGCTTCCTTCGATAGCATGCCTATCGCACATTCCCCGCACGCTCTGCCTTGCTCCAGAATGTTCGCAGGATTGAAGTACAGTATCTCTGCGTGGACCCAAATATGAGCAGTTCTGATAAGGCTTGGAGAAAGCGCTTGGCCAACAGCTATCCTGACTTCTGGGAAAACGACCCTGCTGCTACCACCGGCTATTGGCTATGACAGCTATCTCGACCATCCCTTGTTTATCCAGGATGGTGATCATATATACCCATTATGCACGATAGGATGATCCTCCGGTTTTCGTTAGTTAACTACCGCTTCATCGGTACTTTTACCACAAGCTCATTGTGCACATCTTCTTTTTCTTTTCAATATTAGATTGTTTGACAATATTGCAGGAGGTTCCGAAATCTGAACAATGACCTCGAACCCAGATACCGAAAATGGTGGGAGTACACCGACGCAAGCTTCACTGAAGGGCGAGGATGAGCGCCCTGTCAGTAATGAGGTCAGCAATGCCTCTAAATCAAAGAATCACGATGTTGCGGCCCAGTTCCTTGCCAACCTCGACCCAGCGATTGCTGCAAAACCGATATCGCCTGAGGAGTCACGTAAACTGCTCTGGAAGGTGGACTTGATAATGATTCCTCTGATCATGGGGACCGTTATTCTTGCTGCTGTTGACAAGGTCATCATATCCAACGCAGCTATATACGGCATGAAGGAGGACGCGAACCTCGTCGGCGACCAGTTCTCCTGGGTTGGGTCTATTTTCTATTTTGGTTATCTCATATTCGAATACCCATCGGCTCTCATGGTTCAGCGGTTTCCTGTCGCGAAATCTTTGGCCGGGTGCATCATGGCTTTGGCAATATTGATGATGTGTACGGCTGCAACTCATAATTTTGCTGGGCTGGCTTCGCTGCGCTTCATAATGGGCATGCTTGAAGCTATCTGTTTTCCTGCCTCCAGTATTCTGACAGTCATGTGGTGGACTACTAAGGAGCAACCTATCCGCCTTGCCTTTTGGTTCAATCAGGTCAGTTCCGCTCCGGCTCTCCTGTGCAACTCTGTTCTAATAGTTTTTCAATAGCTTTCTTCCGTTTTCTCTGGTATTGTCAGCTATGGAATCGGACAAACGGATACATCTTTGAGCCCATGGCGACTGTTGTTTCTCGTTCTAGGTGGCTTCTCAGTTCTTTGGGCTACAATACTCTTTATCTTTTTACCAGACTCACCCGTCCAATGCTGGTATATGTCAGACCGGGAAAAGTACATCTGCCTGGAGCGTGTCAAGGGCAACAATACTGGTATCGAGGACAAAACCATAAAGTGGTATCAGATTCGCGAATGCCTCCTTGATCCCAAAACCTGGCTTCTTGCCATCTTCTCTCTGGCGCAAAACATCCCGAATGGTGGGCTTATTACCTTTTCAGCCATTATCGTCTCAGGGTTGGGATATTCGCCTTTGATCACGACAGTTCTCGGAATACCTACCGGCGTTCTCGCAACCGTTTGGCAACTCCTTTTGTCTTTCCTTGTGTCCCGTTGCAAAAATGCACGTTGCCTCATCATCGCCGCGTCCAACGTTGTTCCCCTAGTCTGTGCCATTCTGATGTGGAAGCTACCACGCAGTAACCAGCAGGGGTTACTAGCAGCATACTACGTCTTCTACACTTACTGGGCGCCCTACGTTCTATTCACATCGCTTCCAATGGCAAATACCAGCGGCCACTCGAAGAAGATCACCCTTAGCGCCATTTATTTCACAGCTTATTGTGTTGGAAATATCATAGGGCCGCAACTCTTCCGCGAGTCCGATGCACCTACGTACTCCAAGGGCTATGAGTGTCTGCTGGCATGCGTTGTAATTGCAAGTGCATCAATCTTGGCATATGGTATCCTTTGCCATTTTGAGAATAAGAGACGGGATAAGAAACAGAGTGTGGATGGGATTGACGTGGCTGCAGAAACAGCATTCTCTGACTTGACGGATAAGGAGAAGCCGTCGTTCAGGTACACTTATTGATGTGGGAAAGCTGTTCACTGAGGATCTGCGTCTCAAAGCACGGGGGATCAGTTTTTAGGAACATTACTACTGCTGTATTCTTTTCTCAATTGAGTAGTTGTAAATTTGTTCACGTTTAATAGCTAGTATTGGAACAATGCACTTATTACTTTTCTATCATCATCTTGAGCATAATCCCTATGGAATCCACCAACCAATATCATGAAGATAACCAGTAAGATAGATACTGCGTATTCGACCTTCTCCATAACTTTCAAGTCAGAAGGATAGCGTTCTCCACAACCACATGCAAAATCGTCCACCATGGAAGTCGATGAGAAGATATATTCCAGATCCGAATAACTCTTCGGCAAAAGAGCCAAGCGGGGTAAAATTAACGAGTTCTTTGTGTTCGTTTTTAATAATGGCGATGGTAAACGGCGCTTCACTGCTATAGAACTTGGACTTTTCTTACCAATTAACTATTTATTTAGCTTTCGGCAAGCCCATTATCGCCCGAGAGCCCGGCGAAAGACGAACAGGTTGACCCAGTCCGGACTCCGAACAACCGACATCATGAGCGAGTAGTGGACTCAAATTGTATAACCGGGACCTGTGCCTAGGGAAGGCCAAGGCGATTTCAACTTATCGTCCGCCGTAAAAGCGCCTTTTTAAACGCCGAATATCGCTCCCTAATTGCCATATTGAGGCCACCGAATCAGTTCAAGATATGGAGCAAGTTGCCGAATACAATTCCCCGCCGGCCCCCACTCCTCCTGGACTTCGTTGAAGCATGACATGTCACTGGTGATAGAGACTGGCTAACCTGGACCATTCGTACTTCATTTAATGGATCGTGTTTTCAAGGCATGTTAACTTGGATATTTGTCGGTCTACCGCGCTCTATATCCCCCACCTCGCGCCGTGCGCTGGGAAGCTTGAGGCGACATGCGGGGTCATAAATCGCTTTGAGATGATGAGTTGACGCCGCTTCTTCATACTCCGGGAACTCTGGCCCCAGCTGTGGTCTGACGATTCAGACAGTCAAGGACATGGCTTCTTGCTTATCCAAGACATTTATAACTCATCGAAATGCAATTATTTGTTCGGGTCCTTTACGATGAAAGTTAATGAACTCGACTACTCAAACATATAGCCCCTGATCGTAAAAACCGTCAAACCATGCATCCAGACACCAAGATCCTCATAGTGGGCGGAGGTGCCTTCGGCACCTCAACAGCATACCACCTAGCACAGCGCGGCTTCAAATCCCTCCGAGTGCTCGACCGATACCCAGTCCCTTCCTGCGAAGCTGCAGCTTGCGATATCAGCAAAATCATCCGCAGCGACTACAACCAACCCCTCTATTCCTCGATGGGGATGGAATCCATTGAGGCCTGGCGCACATTGGATTTATTTAAGGACCTATATCATGTTCCTGGATGGATTCTGAGCGCATATAACCTGTCGGTTCCCTTTGTAGAGGGTTCTATCGAGACTTCCAAACGTTTGGGCGTCAAGGGACTGGAACGTCTCACCACGCAACAGATCCGTGACCGGTTCCCGGTCGTGACGGGAAAGCTTGATGGTTGGAATATTAATGTTTGGAATCCCACTGCTGGCTGGGCTGCGGCAGGCGAGGCACTGAAACGCATGGCGTTGGCCGCACAGGAGATGGGGGTGGAATATATCCCTGGCGATGCGGGATATGTGCGGAAGCTTCTATATTCGAACTCGGGCGCATGTACTGGTGTCATTACGAAGGATGGATCGACCCATTCTGCAGATGTGGTGATTCTAGCCGCTGGCGCATGGACGTCATCCTTAATCGACGTCGGCGGACAGTTGTTATCCAAAGGCCACAGCGTGGCCCACCTTCAGCTCTCCCCCGAAGAAACGAAGCACTATTCCTCCCTACCCATCATGGACAACCTGGAATTTGGCTACCTGTTCCCGCCCCAAAAAAATGGGGTGCTCAAACTAGCGCACGGCCATTTTGTCGTCAATACAAAAACAGACCCAGAGACAGGACTCACAACTTCCATCCCACACACTTTCGTCGAATCACCAAAAGATGGCCTTCCACTTGAAATTGAAGCGGCCATGCGTCGGGACCTGAAGCGGGTTCTTCCTGAATTGGCTGATCGACCTTTCTGCTACACCCGCATCTGCTGGGATGCTGACACAGCTGATAGGCATTTCCTGGTCACCGCCCATCCGGACCGCAAGAATCTGTACTTTGCTACTGGTGGGTCGGCTCATGGATTTAAATTCCTGCCGGTGCTAGGGAAGTATGTTGTGGACATGCTTGAGGGGAAGCTTGATCCTACTACAGCTCATTCGTGGAGGTGGAGAGCAGGTCAGGAAGTTAATGCGAAGGATCTTGCGCATTTAGATCCAGTGATAGAACTGGAGGATTTGAGCGGGTGGAAGGGGAGGAATGAAAAAGAAGGCCGTCTAGCCGCGAAATTATAGGGACTGATTTTCCATGTTATATTTTCCGTCGAGGAAATCGGAGAGCTCAATATAACCTGAATCCTCTATTTCTTCTGCTTCTTTTCGTCCTTTCCTTTTTTTTGCCCTCCTTACTTCTTGCTTTCTGTCTCCCAGAGTACTGTGGCCAGGAAATGACTACCAGTGACACAGGGTCAAAAACTATGATTATTGCAAAGCCCAATGAGATTCATTGACAAATTCAATACGTCAAATTCAATACGTTGGCACCTTACTTTCGGGTTGCTCTTATTAAATTCCACGAATGAACGCCGCCTATCCGACCACTCCCCCCAATCCCAAGTCTCTGGCTTCCAGCACACAGTCTAAATTGTGCATCAAAACTCGTTTTACGTCGTATACGGATATGGTCAATTGGAAATATTGCGCCCCCAGAAGGCGCCCATGGAGCTGACGGGTTTGCTCCCCGGTCACCTACTTCCCCCTTCGCCGCGATGCTTTTTGAAAGCCTAGTTTCTTCAACACCCTCACCAAAATGTATCAATCGCGTTTTTCTTCATGGACTTGGTGTGCCTAAGCAAAGTAGTTATCCCCCCGAATCGCCACCTGACAGTCTCCTATGGAAGGTTACTAGGAAAAAGCCCCGTGGCCCATGTCAGAAAGAGGGAATCAGAGAGTCGCGGATTTAAAAGATTTCATGGACAATAAGGAGGCAAGAACAGGGATGACGATATCAACAAGCGCAGAAACATGGTCACCACAAACCAAGAAGCACACTGCAAGTCTCATTTGATGAGATTGAATGAAATCAAGGAAGCAGTGGCTTGGGGATGGAAATTTGAAAGAGATCTAATATTGTGAGCAGTTTCGCACGTGAAAGAGAAGATTCAAAACGGGCTATAGATTGACGCGCTCCTCGGCGAGTTCTCCCTCCCCATCTGAATGTCAATATGGATCTCAACAACCAAAGTGGGAAAAGGGCAACTTGCGGGCGATGCAGCCAATTATTTTTTGAATCGCGTCCTGAGCATGGTGACGATCAAGCGGGATGGCACCGAACTCTGTTGAGATTGTGGGGGATATGTGGGGAGAGACCTGTAAGGGTCACAACTCGGACACTTTCTCTAATACTTTTCTCAAGACTCTTCATATTTCGGAGACTTTTCAACTTCTATTTAAGGAGCTTGAAGGGCAAGAAAGAAAATTAGCTAAGGGATTTCCAGTGATCAACAGTTCTTATACTTCCAATCGCCCACACACAGAGGCATTATCAGCTTCAAGAACCATAGGATAGTGGGACATTATACGAGCGGTCTCCATCAACTTTTATTTTGGAAGCTGAACCGAAGAATAATCCCTCAAACTCGGAACTGAGTACTCGATTGTCAAGTTTATCTCCTGAGATTGGCAGATGTCAAAAAAGACTGACAGTGCGGCTGGAAGATATGCAAAGAGACAGCCACGCGATCCGCAAACTGATCGGGTCCTCTCTGCGGAATTTTTGATGCTCTCTTCGGTTTCTCCCAATAGGGAAACTTTTCATTCACGCAGTATTGGGCTCCTGGAATGAATTCGACCATAATAGCACCATGACCCAGTTCCCCATTCGACGAGGCATCATAGAGTCACAGACAACATTGGGATTGCTCGACTATGAAAATGGTACCCACAGGCCATCGCTGATCGAAGCCTGCTTGCGCTGAGAGAGAACGCGTATGGCAGTTATTGTCAAAACCCCCTGTTTACGGGTTATAAATAGGGCCTTTCCTTCCTTCGCAGCATCGAAAAACCACCAGACAGCCAGACCCCCAAGACCAGCGGCGAAAGCCGAACCGCAAACACGCAATCCTCAAAAACATATAATTGCCTGGTTCCATCATGCTGCTCAAAATTATCCTCCTTGCAGTCACCCTCATCGTGTCCGCTTTTGCAAGCCCACTCCCTGCAAAAAGCAAAAGCAAGGGTGAAAAGACGAAAGTATCCCCGGTCGATAGCTGCTGGCGTAACGATTCCCTCGCAGGCGCCGGCGCACGATGGATTCTCTACGCCAACAAATCATCCATGCCGCCGAGTGAGAAGTGCGGACAGGCATACCTCGACAACATGCGCGGCCGTTGCGGTGTGATCACGACCTGGAAATGCGATTTTGTGGACAAGAACGGAAAGAGAGTCGAGAAGAAGGAGAAGAAGGAGAATGAAAAGAAGATCGTGGCCGCTAAAATGACCTTCTTCACGCACGCGTTTTGCAACCCTGATGATGCGTTGGCCGCCATGGGCGCCGCTTCGGCCCGCAAACACAAGCCGAGCAAATGTGACGAACCCCCTGACTGGATGTTGCCTCCTAAATAGACAAGGGGCATGTTCCCGAGATCGATTACCCGTTGAGCGTGGTGCGAGCAGTTTCGGAGCGTTTGATTTTTCTATGGGTAGGCAATGGTTTGCTGGATATATTGTGGTTTATCCGTTACGCCTTTGTTAGATGTTTCTATCAAAAGTCATGACTGCGGCGGTTTGGAAAAGATGGACAATGGCTTGATGATTTATGTCTTGCCTTGTATGATCGTGATCTCTTAAGGTCACCCCCTTGTTATCTGTACATGTACATAGCTTCTAGGTTCTCATTGAAATGACGAAGTAACTGTACTATTACAATATTGTATGAGGCTTCATCCACTGAACCTCACTTCATCGGACTTGAGTAATGAACTAGGTACAAAGAGGGATCTACCCCTTAAAATCTTTGCAAATTGACGCGAGCCCAGCAACCGACTTGCCGTTGTGCTCAATGGAAATCGTCCCCTAAAAACTATCTACATTGTAAAAGCAATTTGAAAACAAAACGGAGATCATTGATATTTGTCACCTCAAAACCATTAACTATACCCCTCATAGTCCAGTGTTCCCGTCGTACACGTACTTCGGCCCGAAATATAAAGAAAGCCACTTCGGGATCCCGAGACGCCATGTGCGTAGGGCTGTTTGGGGTGAGTGAGTATGTGTAATATAGAAGATTGCTTATTGTCGCCATCTCTCATGAATGAGAGCACAAAAGCTCAATAATGTTATAATAGATAGAGGGTACCTTTTTCTTATATATTTCCTTTTTCAGTTATAAATGGACTCTTTATAACCCCGACGTACCCTTCCCACTACCTCGCTTGTATTATGTCTAATATGAAACGAAAGAAATCCATTATCTCATGTCATACATTGTTCTTTCCCCTCAAAAACTAATGCAGACTTTCTTTAGAAAAGATCTATCTATTTACCAGCCTTCAGCTTCTCCAACAGAGCCTGGGGTGGCTGCTGTCTATAACCCTGAGGGTTGTTCTCAGTCCACCGCCACAGATCCTCACAAGCATCCTCAAGGGTTCTGGTAGCCTTCCAGCCGAGCTCACGGTTGGCACGGCTTGGGTTGCTGGTGAGATCGAGCACGTCACCGGCACGGCGACCAGTGACCTCGTAGGGAAGATCGCGGCCAACAGCGGCGCTGAAAGCCTTGATCATGTGGAAAACGGTGCTGCCCTTGCCGGTACCCAAGTTCCAGGCACGGACACCTGGGTGGTTGGAGCGGAGGTAGTTGAGGGCCTGGAGGTGACCGGCGGCAAGATCGAGGATGTGAATGTAATCGCGGATAGCGGTGCCGTCGTGGGAGGCGTAGTCTTAAATGATATTAGCCACTTACAGAAAGTCCTCGTACCCGAAAGGGTAGTAGTTGAATGGTGGATCCCAAAACTTACCGTTACCGAAGACAAGGAGCTTCTCTCTCTTTCCAGTGGCAACCTGTGCAAGGAGAGGGAGCAAGTTGTAAGGCACACCCTGGGGGTCCTCGCCCATGATTCCGCTGGGGTGAGCACCTGCGGGGTTGAAGTATCTCAGAAGGGCACCGTTCCATTTCTCAGCCTCCTCTGGCTTTCCAGCCTTGATGGCGTTGTTTCGCTCCGCATTAATCATATCAGTAATGGCGGTCTCGACAGCGAACTTGGTGTTTCCGTATGGGTTGGTGGGGCCAAGAGGGCACTCCTCGGGGATGGGTATCATGTTGGGGAATCGGGTAGCATCACCGTAGACGGTGGCAGAGCTGGAGAAGACAATGTTGGTGACATTGTGCTTCTTCATTGATCGGAGGAGGCATATCGAGCCGTAAACGTTGACGTGGTAGTAGTCAAGGGGCTTCTCGCCAGATTCGCCAACAGCCTATTTTCCAAAGCCAGAAAGGTAAGTTTTTGTACTCAATTGCAGCAGGCTTTCTATTTAAAACGCCAAATGAACGTCGATCAATTATAACTTCCATTTTACATACCTTGAGGGCGGCGAAGTGGATGACGCTGTCGATGTCTGGGTGTTGCTCGAAGACCTTGTCAAAGTCCTCCTCCTTGGTGACATCGAGCTTGACGAACTCTGGGCGCTTGCCACAGATCAGCTCAATGCGGTTGATGGCCTCATCAGAGGAGTTGTACAGGTTGTCAGCAATGACGACCTTGTAGTCGGCCTCGAGGAGAGCTAAGGCGGTGAAAGAGCCAATGTATCCGGTTCCACTACATTGACAGGGCGTGCAGGTTAGTCAATTGGCACGGTACAGATGAAAAGGAACTCAATTGAGAATAAACTTACCCGGTAACGAGGACACTGCCAACAACCATGATTGGATCTGTGAAAGGGGTGCTTGGGGGGTTGTCAGAACTTGAAGCTATTCAGAGGCTGCGACGAGGGTGATTGCGGGGTACGCTACCTGTTGGTTTGGAGGGGTAGAAGGGAATTAAAAGGATGAGATAGGGGGATGTAGCTGCGCGGGTTAAGAGAGATTCTTGGTGGTGGTTGTGCAGACCAGCAACAGGGAGAGATATAAAAAGAAGAGAGGTGTTGAGTTGGGCGTGGAGGGGTAATAGTCGTGGCCCCTTCCGACTCCAGGTATGTCGCCGTCCTCGTCGTCGTCGTCCAAGCTTCGACCCGACTTTTGCTGCTGAACCTCCCCAGCGGTCGATCCCATTCCCACCACATTATTATTCCTCCCACCGCTCATATACTCTGCCTGCTCTCATTGGCACTCGCTGCTGTTTCATGCTGACTTCGCTGCACCAAGTTCCCGCCGTCTGCGACCAGCGTCTTTGGCCTTGGGTTCTGCTCCAATCACACAACTACGATGGACTCTCTGGACACGCCATTGTGGCGCCTGCGAACCAGGTACCCGCATTATCAACCATGTCTAGGGCATATCAGTGGGGCTGGCTGCTGCTCAGCATACGTACGCATCCGTGAGTTTCGGGTTGAAAATGGCTGGAAGTTCTACGGTGTTTCACTCAGACGTCGGGTTGTTGCTTCAGATTGATAAAACGGGAGACTGCCACGTTCCTATACCCTGACAACATCCAGGCTTTGGACTGTTCACATTGCGATTGCTAAACAAATCTACCGTCCGCAGTACGTTCAATAACTCCCACTACGGTGGATCAACATGTTCCCGCTGAACCCGCCAATCTTCGCGGACACGTGTCTTCCGTGCCGCCTATCAAAGTTAGAAAGGGTGATTTGGACAGATCGCTTAACAAGTTAACGAGAAGTTGAGGACGTTGATAAAAGGAGCGCGGAAGCTGTCAGCCTATATCGGGAGCCCGCTCGTTCCCTTTGGACCGGCCTTTCGTCGGATAACTATCCTTCAATTTTGCAGTTGAGATCCTACGCCCTTAAGATAGGGAAAGAGTAGTGCTTTAGGGCCTTTTCAACCAGAGACCCCTTGTCAAAGTCATTCCTCAAAATTGTTCAGTTTTCTTTTCATGTCCAAAAACCACAGCGAAACAGCCCAGAGATAAAGAGACAGACTAACCCGGCTGAATGTGGCTGACTAATCAGATTAGAGTAGTTTTAAGGTTACACGCTAGTACGGAAAGGTAAATCACATGATTTGTCCAATATCAAACTTTATCTCGACATCAGCGACATCAATTCTCCTATTCTATAGATGTCATAGATACTGCCTCTGTAGTTGCATTTCACCACGTCGTATATTACCACAAAAGGGCTGTCTTGTTGTCTGCGCATCTTTGGGATGTTCGGCTTCAATCTTTGATAGATTGAATCAAGTTTTTGTTCTTAAGCGTCAATGCTAGAGTTGACGATTTTCTGACTATACGGAGCCCAGTGTTACTGCATCAAAGCGCTCATTACTGAAAAGAAGCAATGCGCCAAAGGAAGTCTCTTCGAAAAATAGACCTACTTTTGTTTTGAGGGTACTTAGTCAAAGTTACTCGACCTGCTCTTGCTATCAAGATTGTTCCAATCATTGGAGACCCCATGGCCTGATATATCAGGGTGGTTCTTCTCTTTATCAATACAGACCTTGCAAAGTCTACGATATCTTTTGGCATGATTAGTTTCTGACTTCTATTGATGTCACCGCGGGCGAGCTATCTGTGCGGATGTATATAGATGTATGGACGAAGTCTCTTGCTTCTCCCCAGATATCAGCGATATCGGCTATTCGGACCTTAGCAGCACCGCTCACAATACTACTGTACTTTGATACAGAACTATATGTGTGCTGAACCCGAGGTTTAACACAAGCCAGACTAACACTATCATAGACCTATATGACGGGGGCTTCAACACTCAATCAATCCTTTCTACAACACAGTATCTCTCCAGGCAACCAGCCACCAGAGCCAGCCACAGAGCTGCTGGGCGCCCGCAGGCTCCTTTTGCCAAAAACAGCTTAGCTCCGTCACCCTCTTCATTCACCGCGTCCCCGCAGGGGCCATAAATATTCGAAAAAGGTCTCCACTGGCAACGGGGTTGAGAGTCTCTGGTGTACTGGTTAAGATGGGTAACATCACCCGGCACTTCAAGTTGCCAATAGGCTCCTGGAAACTGGCTACGAGGAGTCATCCCTGTGTCTCTGGTCGCGGGTTCGAAGCTAGCCTGCGCTAAACAATTTCGTTTGCAGGAGTTTCGGCGGATCCGCGGGCAATCAGGAGTCAGTGTTCGATATGCTGGCTTCGCCATAATACACACATTTTTCTTTTCTTTTTCCTTTCGTGCTTTTTTTAATCTTTTAATTAGGGATATGCCTGGTGGGCTTGATATGTGGGTGTTGAAGGGTTTTTTTCTGTGTGGTTTTTCTCCCGCTCAACGACTTTTTTGTGTAACACACAACCGCCCCTATTTTCTGTTCTTTGGCGACCAATTTCAACTTCCTATTCGTGTCCTTGGTCACCTCCCATCAGTTACGTTACATCCAACATCATTTTTTTGATAGGTCTACTTTTTTATTTTTGTCACGGCGGACGCGTGCCTTACCTCTGAATCACCTAGGACCAACACCTCCCTTCCCTTTCCCCTTTTTACCACGTTTGAACTCTCCAACCACGAAACCGACTACGGCCAACCAATATACTCGATACAGGCACATCAAATTGTGCTAAACCTTGCACGTACTCCATTGAAACCATGATGACGCAACTTCTGCTCTCACTATTGTCCAAGATAAAATGATATGAATCCTGAACTCCGAGCGTATTTTATCCTCCAGACAACGATTTCCCGCTATTTATTGATCCTTTGCAGCTATTTATTTACTTCTTAAGCTCATTAGGCGCGTGAATGCATAACAAAAAGTCCATTCCCTTTTTTCTTTCTTTCTTTCTTTTTTTTTTTTTTTGGAAAGACACTCGGATTAGTAACAGCCTTGTCCTACTCCAGTGTCACGCCTAGAAGTGACGAGACTACTCTCAGTAATAATCAGGCAGCTTCAGCAATACAGCGCGCTTAGACCATCCTACGTTGAATATTTCATTAAGACGTCCTGAAAATTGCGTGGGAGGCCGTTTAGGAAACGGAACTCGATATCCAAGGGGGGTCAACTGTGCGAGATGATAAAGCTATTGTTTATTTTTTGAGAAAAAAAGGGGAAGAGAGAAAATACAGAGATAAATTGGCAGAAAAGATATCCACGTGGAAACAAGGGAAAAAGAAACAACATGCATTTGGTATCTCTTTCACATCAATGCTATTAAAACAATACTAATTCACGTGATAAGAAACCATTTGATCCCCATGCTCTTTTATCGGATATTTTTTTATTTACCCGTTGCTTCAAGCAAAATGCAAGCACTCGTAATGAAGTTATGTGTGAAACAGTCGAATCCGCTTATAAGAATAAATGCTAATTTTGGCCTCGTTTCAAATCAAGAGACGAAAAACAACTCGCACCAAGGCGTACAAATGGCGTAGATGTAATGTACGTTCGGAGTATATCGTCCAATATCCATCATGTGCCTGTACATTTTTCCCTTCATTATTTTCTTCCCGCATCGCATTCCGCTGCAGATTGTCACGGCCCAACAGAGCACCCACCAGGACATTCAAAATATTTTACACCGTCTCATATAGTCGTATTCGTATGGTCAAGAGCGTTTCGAGAGTAATATTACTTGTAGAAGGCTATTATTTCTAACCCAATAGTTCGACATCAAGCCCGATCGCACGCATGAAGAGATTGACATTACCAAGACGCTGGCTGGCCATGTCCGCCGGAAGAGTCTTGCTCTGAGCAACAGTTTCCATAACCCGGTCCCTATAGGTTGGTGTTAGTAAACGAATTCGATACCATGGTCATTGGGGATTCCGGCAGTTACTTACTTGACAGCAATGACCAAGCGCTGCTGTTGTTCTGGACTAGCACCGATACCCACAGCAGCCAGGAACTGCCATACGTACATGTCATCGCCACTGTTGATGGTTCCGGGGAAAATATCACCGTATACGGGCTCTAGCCGATCAAAAAAGTTGTTGTAAAGCTCCGTCCATGTCTTCCATTCCTCATCCGTCACTGTACCAGCTTCCTTAACCAATTCTGCACGGCTTAGCAGCATAGTCAAGACCCCAAGCCCGACCCTGGTCTTCGCCACCGTCTGAACGTGGGTCTGCCCGATCACCACGCCCAGCAGGCCAGTGATGATATTGATAGGTGCTTCATTGACATAGCCAAGTAGACTCGGCATGACGGCGTGGGAAAATAAATCGATCTCCTCTCGAACAGCCAGCGGGGGCTGGGACTCTCCGGGGTGAAGTTGTGCTCGCTGCACAACATCTAACGAATCGAGGTGCACAATGATCATGGTGAGTATAGTGACGCGTTGCTCTTGGTCGATATGGCGGAAAATGCGAGGAATCGCCTTTTTGCCCTTGGGATAGGACAAGAACGCAATGAAGGGATGTGGAGTCGACGATCCAGGAACAATGGGTTCTAGCACTTTCATGTCTGACCAAAGCTTCTGGTTGAGGGCCTGCATCTTCTGCCTCCATTCCATGTGTCTCTCAACAGACTCCGGGTCGTTTTCATCAGGCGGCGGCGGCATATGTCGTTCGTGATCTTCCATTTGCATCAGAGTGCTATATACACCCTCAATGTTGTTTAATATAGACTTCCTATCACTGGCACTGAGCGCCGTATGATGGCCCTTTTTCTGATTAGCAGCTTTCTGACCGTCAGAGCTATCAGGACGTTTGATGTTTAGTAAAGGCTTTGGCGTCTTTGCGTTGCTAAACGAAATCTTGCCCAAGCTTCCTTCAATTATTAATTGTTTGTTCTTTGGTCTCAGTTTTGCTGCTTCCACGGCCCGCTGGACTTGTTGTTGCATTCGTTGCATATGATTGTCACCGGTATAGAATTGCCGCCTTCCCATACCTCCCGCCGATCGTCCGCCAGTTTGGAATAGATAGGTCTGCGCAAAGTGACCCAATGGTTGACGTGGATGCTGTCTTGGAGCTCCGCGGATTTGGCTGTAGACTTGGTAATAGAAGTCTTCATTGAGCGAGGAATCGCTCTCCGGATCTGCCACATTTCCTGTCGCGGATACCAGCTGTTGTAATTGTATACGAGTGATGAAATTCTTATCTTGCGGTGTCATTAGACCATTGCCTTTGGAAAGAAGGAAGATCTTGTGATTTCGCTTGGCACGTTTTGCATCCTCAATCAAATAGGCCTTTCTCTGCTCTTCTGTCATATGCATCAGATTAGGCGGCATTCCGGATGTTGTGGGCAACGGACCAGGGGGGCCCATAGGCGCTTGCGATTTTGGATGATGGGGCTGAACTGGTCGCATCGGACGTTGTTGTAAAGACGCATTTGGTGGCGGACGACTTGGATGGTGCATAGGTTGAGGGGGCATGCCAGGGCGAGGAACCATGGCTTCCATATGCGGGTGAGGCTGTTGGCGTTGGAATCCCTGAGCTGCAAGAGCATCCTTCCCGAGCTGGGCGTATTGTTGGTGTTGATCGAGAGGAGGAAACTCCTGAAGCGACATAGGAGGTATGCCATCAGGTGGAAGAATGGGTCTGTCATAGGGAGGCATGCTTAGTGGAGCTGCCACCTGTGGCACGGCACCTGGAAATTGAGGTGCAGCTGAAGGTTGCGGAGGAGGGGGGTGCTGTTCGGCTGGCTGTGGTTTCTTGCTCTCTGCCAGCATTTGCGCCTCCACTTCCTCCAAACTCAATATCTTCTTCGCAGGTGAGACAGTTTTGCGAGCTTGGGTGCTATCCTCTGCCTTGGATGATTGCCCCACGCTTGTCCCCCAAACGCTTGACTTGGCCGTGATCTCAGGGATGTACCCGGGGTCCTGATAGAGCTCGTAACCAGTTCTCTTCGGCTTGGACGGCGCTGGCGCTGGCGCTGGAGACTTGGGTGTTGGCTCTTTCGGAGGATGCTTCAATTTGTACAGCATCTGCTCTTCATCAAGCACATTTGACATTTGGGCAGTTTTGCCGTAGAAATCAAAATCTTTCCCCACAGGCCCTTCTATTTCCTCTCCTCCACCAAATGTGTCGTCGTTGAACGCATCCTGGTCTTCGTCTAGCTGGTCACCCAGTCCATCGTAGGTGTCTTCGAAATCAATGCTTCACGTCAAGATTAGTTATGCCACGCCAGTCAGTAACAAATAGAAATAGAGGGAGATGTACGCATCGTCATCTTGCGCAGCGGCTCGGGCAACCTCTGCGAAAGGATCAGGGGCCTCAAAGATACCCCGCGTCTGGTGGCCAGAAGGACGATCCTTCGGCAAAGTGGTATCAAAGCCAAAGAAAGACATGTTGTCTCAAAGGCTGGCAATAATCAAGGTCGGATCATCAGTAGCCGAAAGTGCAGACTCGTTGTTGAAGCAGATGGATTATTTCTTCAGGTTGTGTTCGGTTTGCGAATCGGAATCAACTTTCGCCAGCAACGCTTAGATAACCACCTGGTCCGTGCGCTTCACCGACCTCAGTCGCAGAGCCGCATCCTTCCTCAACATCTCAACCTCACTCTTCACAGCTCAGAGAAGACGCTGCAGTCACTTTTTCTACGTGAATTTATTGAAACTGGTTTGACGAGGGACGATCCTATGGCTACAACTACATGGCCAACTATGCCAAGCATTGTCGTCAAGCAAACCGACGATGTCCCTTTGAGTACCAGCTAGTCTAGCTTGGAAAGCCTGACCTGTTGCGCAAACGAACATTGCAATATCTGACTACCGAGGTTGTATCCCAAATATAATACAATGATCATAGCGCGGGAAGCTGCCGTGTTCTGAGTTGCCGCGAATTTCGATCACATTCCCGCAATCAATCTTCCTCTCCTATGCCAGGCATCCGTTTACACCTCACAACACTTGCCTTGGAAAAGGGGTGAACCCCTTTTACTAGTAGCTAGAGGACACCAGAAAATAATGTCTACGAAAACAAATATGCGCAAAATTCTGCAAACAAAAGTTTTCATTGGATATCTGCCTTCATTCGTCGGGATTGGAAGCCATCGATGTTATTCTCACTACTTGTCTTCCATGCAGGTAGTGATTTGAACCATCGATATTCTTCTATTGTTACTAACACCAGTCAGCCGAACTTAGGGATTGAGGAATGGGCTGTGATCGGTTTACTTCACTCAAAAGTTGATGCCTAGACGTCTCTATCTCTGGACGAATATGTCGGCCTAACCCAGGCATCTCCATTTTTCCACCTGCATATAAATATTCCCAAACGGCCACCTCAAGTGAATCTTTGTCAAATATATAGGTTGGTCGTAAAGTCGTTAGCAACGCCAGTACTGCAAAAAGAAAACCCTTTTCAACATGGACCTATTACACGTCCCTACTGTTTCTGCGGTTGGGGCGGTATCAGGCTTATTTGTATCTGAGTAAGTACCCAGAAAGTTACCTTTTAGGTGAATACTTACATCTAACAGTTAGTCTCAGTCGATTTGCCGCCCAATCCGTCTTCAACATCAAGTCACATAACATCGTAAGAATCTTGTCATTGGTTCCACCAGAAGAAGTTCCGCGGTTTGATCGCTCGGAAGGAAAGCAAGATGTTGCTGTTGAGATCAGAAACATCAACATCGATGACGATCCCATGGAGGATATCCTAATGCATTTAAAAGATGCCTGTGATTGGATACAGAGCGGACTTGACCAGCGCTCGGCGGACGGCTCGAATGGCCAAACTGGCGTTCTAGTACACCGTCAGCAAGGTATATCTCGATCGGGGTCTTTTATTGTTGCTTACCGTGAGTCTTCATTGATGCCAAATCTATTCCTCGGATTGCTCATTGTCAAATAATAATATCGCCTCTGAACTGTTGCTTTTCGTCTAGTAATGCGTAAATTTCAACTACCTTATTCCGACGCACTCTCTTTGGCGCGTGTTTTACGTCCAATCATATGCCCAAACAAGGGATTTGAGGATCAGCTTCGAGTGTGGGAACAATGTCGCTACGATATTCACGCTGGTGGACATACAGATTCAGCAGAAACGAAGAAAACGAAGGCCCCTTATGAAGCTTGGAAAGCGAAACGCGATAACACATTCAAGAAGTCGGTTGAGGGTATCAATAAAAATAGGGCTTCATCAGTCGCGCGCCTAGCGGCGCATGTTGGAAAAAGGAGACATGCCGAAGAGAATTTGGATCGAGAGGGAAGCTTAGGTGGTCAAAGGGAAGCTTAGGACAGGGTACGACGAATGGAGCAGGATTGGAATGAGAAATTAATGAGAGGAGCTACTGCTATCCGCGGGGATGACAACTCGGATAAGACTCCCTACCGTCGTCCCAAGCCGTACTAAGTAACAACTGACTTTTCAGCGAGTATACATACATAGCTGTACACAAAACATACATGCGCTTCGCTCAGTTTCGTCCCCAATTCCGAGATTGTATCTTTGGGATAGGTACTTCTTCGCACATGGAATAGCCATGTATAATTTCAATTACGAAGTCGCAATCAACCTTTTTTGCTTTCCGTTCTCTGCCTTGTCTGCGCCTTTTTACGCCACGACAATTCGGACAGTTCATTTCAAGCATCCTGTTTGGTTCCTCGCCTTGACGGTGGAATATTGAGGTCGTGGTTGGTTCGCCTTTTCGATTCCCTTATTGGCCGCCTTGCTGCTTCTTTTTCCTTGGCCAAAATGAGGTGTCTTACTGGTGTCAGCCTGATGTATTCAGCTGCCTTCTGGAAGTCTAGGGGGGGTTTAACAAGCCACAAATTCTCATTCGCATAGCCGAGAAACCTTCCTACAACACGTTCATGCTGGCGCCATTGTTTGGAATCACAGGGACCCCAAGAAGTCTTGTTATCGGGCTCTTCAGTTTAGTCTCCGGTGAGATAATATAGGTCGTTGGTGCCGAGGTCTAAATATACTTCATGCCGAATTCTTCACCATGTCTTCTACGCTTAAATAGCCTGTCTGAGTACGCGAAGATATGGCCCGACCATGTTGCTATCTATTTAGTGTCCTTTTCTCTTTGTCTTGTCGTTCAGTTCTTCTCGCCCGCCCGGAATCAATATGGCGAATTTTGGGCTTGTAATCACTCTACTGGGCCCCGGATTTGAGCCCAAATGTCCTTACTTTGAAAGTCTTCTAAATGACCCTAGCCGCGCCAATGTCTTCCGTGTGAAGAATTTGACGGAAGAGTATGTATGACACTATCGAACTAAAGCTATTGGATTGTATTGCTTAATATCTGCACAGATACAAGATGTTCACGGCCGATTCATTCGGAGATCATAGATATATCGACGTCGCGCAAAAGCGACTGTGTTCGCCAAGTTGCGGGTGCCATTTGCTTAACTCGTACCAAGAGTGCTACGTTTATACCTTTGTCGCCTGCATCAAAGACAACTCATTACAGGTGCAAATCCACTCCCCTGTGCTGCAGTCATGGCTCCATGAGGCCTTATGCTCGCAAGTGTCTGAAAGCCAATTTGTTCAAAGCGGCGTGTTTTGCGGTTTTCAACTGTTGAAGTATCGTCAATATCTCATGCGCTCGCTGGACGACCGAGTTCGTACTAGCGATCATCTGAACTACTGGTTAGCTTCGGAGGCCCGTCTGCTCCTTGATGGTCTTTTGGGTGATGCAGCGCTGATCTCCAGTTTCGACTGTGAGACGCTCTACAAACAAGGCTATCTTAGCTACGAAGATTAGACCTCATTCCAAAGTGATATCCTCGAGCGAGATCTTAATATTCTGGAAGACTCTGTGGATAGGGTGGCGGCCCATGAGCTCTCGAATTTTCATCCGGAGACACATCCCGAAAGTAATACCGAGATTTCGGTAGGCTTCGGTTCTGTTTGGTGTAGCCTGGCTGAACTCAAGAAGACTTGGAGAATTGGTCAGACCCAGGAGAGCCTTGTCGTATGGGGAATGCCAGAAAAGCTATTGTCTATCTCCAGTCGGTTGGCCATGCTGGTCAGCCCAATTCAACGCTCCTACCTTGAGGCTGAATTGGGGTGTCCGGAAAATGCTTTGATCGTCGCTGCGGCAAAAGGAGATCTTGCTAGAGTGAAAATGGTCTTTGAGCTGACGGCTAAGTGGACAAAGGATTCTTGGGACCCGACGACACCATTGATTGATATCAACGCTATCAAAACATGCACGACTAAACACCATCTCCCTCTTTGGAAAGGCAATGAGGGGCCGGGCCAAACAAGAACTACGGTCACAGAGATGACCGCTCTGATGGCCGCTGCTGATGGCCAGCATTATGAAGTCACCAAATTGCTTATCGAGCAAGGAGCCGACGTCAACATTCTCACAGTCAGTGGCACTGCACTGTATCTCGCCGACAAAGACTGTTCTCCAGCATCTTATCGAATTGGAAAGCTCTTGATGCGGAATGGTGCTGACATCCATGTAGCTCTCCTTCTGGCTCGTAAGCTAGGAAGGGAGTCGGTGATGTTGAACGGGCTTGTGAAATCTCGAGGAGTTCACGATTATAGTACGGGTCAAAAAAGAAACGCCTTCTTTTGGGGCGGCATAAGGGCACGACAAGTGCTGCGACAAGTGCACGCGATTTTCATGGAGGAACATCATCACATTTTGGAAGCAAGTCTGAGGAGAGGCGGGCTTTCAATTTTTGCGGAACCCTTTTCCTGGCAAACCGGGATAGAGGATAATTGGAAAGTGGCCTGGAAAACTGGTATCCGTTGCCTCCGTCGCCTTTGCAGCGGCCTCGGTCCCACGACCATCAATGAAACAATTATGTTTTTCGCCGTATCTCGAGCCATGTCTCGTTGTCTAAAACTATGGGATTTAGACCATCAAGAAAGTTTCGCCGACGATGTCGTACGCTGGCAACTCTGTTTCAGCGGCAACTTTAGTCTTTTGGCTAGGTACGAACTTGCTATTTTTGATATATGGGGGATAGAGATTGGGAGCCTCAAGTGCTTCTCTTTAGCAGATTTCGATGCAATGTGCTCTCTCCAAGAGGTGGTGAAGGAAGGCATTTGTCCACCGAGTTACAACTGCGTTTGGAATAGGAGATCTTATTGAAGATAGCTTTCCAGCTACCAAGCTTGAGCGGAACGATGGCGGTCAACACAATGCTGCCAGACAGGAGATTGCTCCTGTCATGGCAGGTGTCCCTAGCTCCCCAAAAGAATACCAAAGCGACTGGCATCCCCCGACACCTTATCAGACATCTCGGATCTTACAATCCCCAAACCCATTATCTGATGATGTTCCAGGTAGTATACCTGAGGTCCATATACCTTCTGGGACCAGCCAAACACTGGTAACATTCCTTATGGCCGGGACCATCTTTGCAACTATCCTGTCGTTCCTTCTTAGTAAGTTCAGTACAGTATGTAAAAGGCTTGCTGCTGACTATACGTAGTCACTCTTCATTCTTTCCGACGCCAGTCTGCAGAAAACCGTGCAAAGCTATACAAACCGACTGTCACACATGCACTTGGTCATATCCTGGCCGCCATGGCAGTCACTCTAAACGTCGATTTTAGAATACTTCTCGAGGCTAACGCAAGGACACTTGATGAAATTCAGGACGGGCTGATACCTACATACAACGAGCTAGGCGACGTCCTTTGCAGCCCAGGACATCCTCCAGGTATGGTACAAACCTGCCCAGAAATTTGAAAGTGTTTCTGTACTGACCAGGAAAAAGGCGCCAGCATATGCGCAACAGCTCCGAAACCTTTTGGACGCCTGGTACTCCAGCTTTTTAGCCCAAGAGACTTATACGCTTTTAATGTCGTACCTGGGATTCGCAAAGTATCGATCCATTATTCCGGACTCCCCTTTACCAAATCAGCAAGTACCCCATGAACCGTCTGTCTGCTACGCCAGATATAGACATGGAGAGCCCACCGTCGCTTGTGATATCGTCCCCGGCCAGTCCAATCCCACCGTGAGTGTCTCTTAACCATTATTATCATGAGCAAATGGAATACTAACTTCAATGACTACCTGTGTAGATCCTCGTCGCTCGCCTTGTTGACTCCAAAGAATCGCGCGGAACTGCCGTCTAAAATGAAAACCTATTGCATAGAGTGTAAGCGGGATTTTGGGATGGTCTACAGATATAACAGACTCCGCAGAGAAATACACGAGAAGGTTCGTTACAGATGCCGCGTAGGCTGTGGGAAGAGCTACTCACGAAATGATACACGGGTACTACATGAGTGGAAGTGTAGATAAACAAGAAGCTATTTAGAGAGCTAGTTATTTTTGAAAAGTTCGTTTTAGAAGCCGCTGTTAAACATGTGCAATTTCCTTATACCTCGCGACTCATTACCATGATATCAAGGGGTAGCTAAAGTCATTCCAAGCCTATATAGTCAAATGTTATTAAATTGACTAAAATGATCGTTATTTCCTCACGAGTTAGAGTTGTTCATGTTCCCTCAAAAGTATTTTACGTAGAATGGTAGCCCGAAAACCCAGATTTAAATGACTTGCAGATTTAGGAATCGACAGAAGAATAGTGGCTTTGCCTCTCTTACCATCCCATATTGCAGATAGCGAAAATCCATCCCTTGATAAGACACGCTCACGAGCTCAACATGCATGCAGTCTGAGAGGCACGTAGAACTAAGAAAAACGTGGACAGTGGTCTCCTAGCGTAGAAATAGACGGTAAAATGGTAAGCTTTTCGGCTATCATGGTCATTTGCGTCCGCCCTGAAACCGGGTACCTAGGTATCTATACGACTACCTCTTGGTCTGGCTATCCAAAGCATTCGTGCACAATCTAATGAGCTGTCATGAAAAACAAGTAAGTAAACGGAAAAATCTCCCTTGGAAAGGATTACTATTGAATGAAAACAACACTTACGTGAGAAGTGTATCCTTTGTCATTGCCCGCCTGCTTGAACAATTCTCGTTGGTTATCAAGCTGCCTGATATCACAGTAGAGCATCTCTCTCAATTTCTTCGCCTTTCTGAGCCCCTTCATGAATTCTTCCGCGTCTGGATCGTTCCCGACGCGCGATATCAGGAACACGGCACCGGCTGGCCCAAAGCCATGCTTATCCAAGGTCTTTTTGCACTGTTCGACTTTTTCTTTAAGGCATTCTTCTGGTTCGGATGTTGGCTTATAGACAGGGAGACATAATTCACATAGTCAGAGTCTGGTAGTTCGTGAATGGTATACAACTGAACAAGCCAAGAGACAAAAACAACATACACATCCATCAGTAATGATAATTGTAATCAATGGCTTCTTAAGTTTTCCGGTATTTATCCTATCGAGAATAAAGGGTTTGACGACTTTGGTTTCCAGGCTAGTTCCCAATGGGGTGAATCCATCATACGAGACGTCATGGACTTTCTTACTGACGTCGTCTTTATTTGCCAGTCCATCAGACTTTTTGTCGCTGTTCAGGAAGCGAAGGGATATGCCCTGTGGTTGAAGCAGAGTGGCTATTTCGGCAACACGTTGACAGGTATCTTCCAGCACTTCGATGCGGTTCCCATTCTGCATCGAACCGCTGTCGTCTAGTCAAAATGGTCAGAATCTCCTCAAAGTCACCAATTATGGGTTCTGACTGTACCGCAGAGAATAACAAAATCATATAAACCAAGCGTCGCCAATTTGGGCGTTAATTCAGACTCCAAGTCATGCTCCGCCGTGAGCTCCTTTGCCCGGCGAGCTGCTTCTTGCACAAGATCGTTCACGAATGCATTTCCGGGCTTGTAATAAGCCGATAAATTTTTGCTAATGAATCCCCAGATATACTCTGAAAACTCTTCCTTCGATTCCGGGGGTTTGGGAGGTGCCAGACTAGAGCTCTGATTCCTAAACTCCCTAAAAAACTGGCCAACAACATCATCCACAAGCTTTTTGAGGAAATCCTCCTCTTCCTTTTTGTAACCCCTTCTGGGAACAGAACCCATTGTCGACGAGATAGAAGATAATACCCGTTGACTAAGAGCTGTGAGCAACAATCCTTTTGTTGGGAACGTCATGATGATAGCAAGAAAACCGTTAAAAGTACTTGTTTTGGTGTACCAATGTCCAGAGCCATTAGGCTTTGAAGGATTCCTCAATCTCAAAATTGAATTCCTATTTCTTGGTAGGACTGCAGATCTCCTCCCTTGAATCCGTTGAATGTGCCTAAAGGCATATAGAGGGCACAGTTTGCTCGAGGCTGCCCTCTGACGTGGCGTAACAATTTGAGTCTATCGAAGTTCACATTTCTTTTTTGCGGTAAATGACAACGGAAATTCTGTACGCGCATGTTCCTGGCTATGTGAGATTATCAGCGTGCCAGTCTGGTCGGTTATTTCTGTTCACTTTGATATAGTGAGCATGGGCGATTGCAAAACCGACGGGGCTGTCATTTCTGCATGACCACCACGTCACTCAACCCGAGTAGATTAGCCAGGAGAGCGGAAGCTAAAATTAAAATTAAATGGAGGGGTAGGTTCTTTTGGAATCATATTATCAAAACTCCACGGCTGTGGTTTTAAATAACGCATGTACCTTATTACATGCGGTAGTTCAAATACCAACAGAGTTGAAATTGAGGTTTAAATGAAAATACCTGAAGGGATCTCCAACCTCGACGAGTTCGTCGCCTCTGTTCATTCCAGGATCAGAGGGTAATTCGCTGCCCCAGAGGCTTCATTCTGACTTGGTGCCTAAAACCAAAATAAGCCCCATGTAAGACATTCCGCGTTCCCATTTGTTCAGGGGCGCCCACTCTGCTACACCCTCGAAAAGAGAACATTCCATTCGTTTCTCAGTACAGTCCGTTAAACAGCACATTCAATAGCCAAATGGCAAATAATCATTGGAAAATATGCTTAGCATATGCTACTTGCATAGCCCTCAGATTGAAACTCCGATTGTCGGCCACTTTCTCAGCATGTCGGGCCATATTGAGTAGTTACTCGATGCATATAAATATTAGTCTTACCATATTCTCAAAAGTGTTTTCCAGATACAATTTTCCCATCCCTCGTCTCATTGTCATAGCAAGAGAAAAGGAATAACCCTTCGCTTCCCCCCTCCCCCTCTACCCCCTTCCCCCGGAAACCCCTATTTCCGACGAAGCGATCATGCCTGACCCTCAGCAATCCAAAAGCAAATTGGAGATCGACTCTTCCCTGAACAAATTGCCAAAGGATGGCCTGACAAAGGCTTCGGATAGCTTTTTTACAGTCCTCAAAAACTCGCACACGAACGGCGACCTCCGCGAACTCCTTGATAGTCATTTGCTCCAGGTTGTGGGAGACCGCATGGGAAACCTCAGTACGATAGGACCGAAACATAAAGATGCCATCATCGCTGGCATCACCTATCGAATGCTCGTTCATATGGTTGCCACATTCCCCAAGGAATTGCTGAAGGACATCAATTCGTATACTTGAGGTATATACTGAACATTTTCTAGACCACCTTATAATAACTAAGCATGTCGATCCATTACACCCGTATGGGTGAGGGGTGCAGAAGTATTGACCGTAATTGTGATGTAGTTCTTTCCAGGCGAATGTTCCGTTTGACTACCGATCGTGATGGGTTGAGGAGAAACGGAGGGATGGAGTAGGTGGGGATGGGGCAGCTGATTATGCGTGTCATGCTAGCGAGGTTGGAATTTCAACATGGTTGGTCAGGGTTATCTAAGAAAGAGGAGTAACGGGATATAATTGGAGTTTTCCTTTAAAGTTGGTCTCGAGATGCTGTCATGAGCCATGTATACATTTAATTGCGGCGATACATAGATCATTAGACAGCGCAGGAGTTTGGGATCACAATCATTCGAAGAATCAGTAAGGCACACGTTGCGTCGTCCTTTTAGAAGCGGCAATGTTTGACAGGTTAATCCTCGAACGCCTGCAAAAAATTATCGACCAGATTTCAGATAAAGCTCTGCATGAGAAGGGGCAACTGGGGGCGATATCATAAGAAATCTCACGTAAATTGAGTATACGGACACCAATTATATTCCTTCTTCGCAGGCAAGCCAGTGCGAGAACGCAAAGGGCACCTCACTAGGCCAGTAGACTGGACTATTCACAATCTTAGAAGTAGGCTCGACTTCGCTTCCCGCGCAAACTCCGGAGAGGCTCGCAGCCCAAGCATGCATGTAGCTGAAAGCTTTTTGCTGCCCAAGAACCAACTACACAAAGCCACTTCAGCCCTCCTTATGGAGGGGTAATACCCCTCTTCATCTCCCGAAAAGTGTTTGGCGTTGTAAGTGAACATCTTCAAGGGAAAACCTGAGCCGACACAAAATGAAGAGACCGCCATAGCGCCCAGAATCAACAACGATGGATTCGATCGAAGAGGCTGCAATCTCGCTGCGATGTTCCGACTATAAGGTGGGTTGGCTCTGCGCCCTACCGCTCGAAAAAGCTGTAGCGATTGCGAGTCTTGATGAGCGCCACGATCCGCCGTTTGACCTTGCAGCCGATCGAAACAGTTACTGCTTCGGTAGAATCGGCCGTCACAACATCGTGATCACCGTGCTCCCAGCTGGAAAATACGGGACAAACTCCGCGGCCTCTGTGACCACCAATTTGTCAAACAGTTTCCCCTCGTTACGTTTTGGATTGATGGTGGGAATCGGGGGCGGGGCACCCAGCGCGACTCACGATATCCGCCTTGGAGATGTTGTAGTTAGCAAGCCCGGCCCAGGGCACCCGGGTGTCATGCAGTATGATTTTGGCAAAATAGGGCATGACAAGGTGCTTTTGACGGCAGTTTTAAATCAACCACCGATTGAGGTGTTGACCGCAATTTCGACAATGGAGGCATACGAAATGGTCGGAGAAACGAATATTTCTCACCTCGTGGAAGCTATCGTGGCGAAAAATCCTAACAAGTTTAAAAGTCCCGGGACGAAACACGACATCCTCTACCAAGCTGACTACCCTCATGCCGGGGCAGACACCTGTGCTGCGTGCAGTCGAAGCAGTATTAAAAGTCGACCCGAGAGGAAGAGTGCCGAACCCGTAATCCATTATGGATTGGTTGCATCGGGAAACTCAGTGATCAAAGACGCGAAGACGAGAGATCGTTTAGCAAAGGAACATGGCGTCTTGTGTTACGAGATGGAGGCAGCAGGCATCATGGTGAGTACCATGGACTTTCCATCTCCGAGACGAAGGTTAAATCCAACTTTCCCTAGGACATACTGCGATGCCTTGTTATCCGAGGAATTTGCGATTATTCCGACTCTCACAAGAACAAAAGCTGGCAGGGTTACGCCGCGGCCACAGCAGCCGCGTACGCCAAAAATCTCCTTCTCCTTATGGGATCATCGATCCATAGGCGTGAGTGATTTTGTTTCCCAAAATGCTCCCTCCCACTGCACTGGGTGAACAGTCTTAGGGCAGACTAACAAAGAGCCATGAGTATTCAGGTACGACCGTGCCTCCAGGACTCGCAAGGCCAGACACGGTACGGATCAATTCGTCAGGGCTCATCTCCCCGCCCACATCTCCATCTGACCAGTCACGAGGGTCACCTATTTCCGGACGTGGGTCTACCCTTATACCTCCAGGCAGTCCCCCTTCGGACTCTCCGGAAAGAAGCAACCTTTTCTCATGGCCAACCCAGAGAAGAAATCATCACCCTTCCCAGGGAGTAATGGGTAAAGACGAAATCCTCGAAGCCGCCAAGAGAGGCAATGAAGACCAAGTCCGGTTGTTTATAGATAAACGCGGAGATCCAAATACTGTGGATGAGGAATTCAACGTCACCCTTCTGCATTACATGGCTCAGCAGGGAAAGACCGACACGGTACAATTGTTGCTTAAATCGGGGGCTAATCCAAACACAGCCTCCAAATTTTCAAGCAACACGCCGTTAATTGATGCGGCTCGCAACGGCCATTCAGACGTGGTTCATTGTTTGCTGAAGCTAGGGGCCGACATCAAGGCTCGGGGCCAGTTCCATAGAACTGCATTGCACATGGCAGCAGATGAGGGCCACTTCGAATGCGTTCGTCTTCTTCTTTCGTTTGGCGCAGATAGGTGGTCTCTTGACGAGGATGATTGTTCAGCAGTTGAATTAGCGGAGGAAGGAGGACATTTAGAGATTGCTAAATATATGGGCAAGCCTTGATTGCTCCTTCGTGACATCTGGAGAGGTGCAATTTACGGGTGTGGAGAATTGATAACTGGTATCATTTCCTAGTCGGCGGAATAGCTAGTCTTGGTTGTAATGGTATCATGGATGGATAAACCCCATATTTTCATGTCATGTACTCCGTATATGTTTGTTCTTCGACTTTGCGAAATGCTTGACAGTTTAACTAGCGCGCGTCCCTGACGTTGCCGCGCGCCATACCTTGATCCGACACCCCATTACTCCCGATTTTCAGAAAGGGACTTGAACTGTACCAACCTCGAATTAGAAATAGAAGTTGCGTTGTTTTTTGGGGGCTTTCTTACGTTGTATCTAGGAATCCGCTATTCTCTTAACTTGGTCATTTCTCCCACCACGCGACAGGGGGCAGCGCCCACACGTCGGGCAATTTGCCTTGTACTTGATTGTTCCTGTGTTAGACATAATTGCTTTGTTCGACACCTCGATGAACGTTTCGAAGATATTGAATTGGTCGATGGCGAACCTCAAATCATCGTACACCACGGAGACACTCTTGGAACTCATTTCGGTCATAAAATATCCCTGGCCTGCGTTCAAGGTTCCCGCTTTCGCGTTGCCACTCTGATAAAGCAGTGAGAGCGTAGGTAACTCTTTTTCCTGCTCAAGTTAAAAGCTTTGGCGAGCCGATGTATTATGCTGACAAAACCGACATGTTTGAAGTTGAATTGCCAGGGTTGGATTTTTGAAGTCAAGATTCGGACTGGTCAAACACTAGCCTAGAGCTCTCAAGCGAAGCGATGAGGTTCTCGATCCTCAGCCTTGATCGACGCTCGGAATTCTTGTGGCTTCCCTCAAATGACATGAGGCTTACTTGACTCGAGTCTCGCGTGGCAGTGTCTGCAGATCTCTGGTGGCTGCTCATTACTATATTGCGGATAAACTGAAAACCGATGAAAGACATAAATAGCTTCAAGCCCCGCACTCATTCTTTATTAAGGAATATCATGTCTTATTTTGATTTGCGGAGCAAACTTCAAGAAGCCAGGCAAAACATCCCGCTCTGGAGCGAAGATGTCAATCAAAATAGACCATGGCAGACAAATGACAGTCTCTGCTTGATCAACATCGGTCACTGTAATCTAGGCACGTTGTTTGGTATTGCGAGGGAGCCTTTGGATATAGAAAGAAATTGACTCAGATGAAGGTTCCCTGTTTTCTAAAGTGCAGACACGGCTTCTTCAGTATTCTTCACATGGTTAAGGGACAGAGAGAAAGAAGAGAAAGAAGAAGAAACCCCGAGCCATTGACACTGAAGGCTTCCAAACCAACTCCACGTCATATGAATGGTCATATGCTCTGCACATGACGGCATGTCCAGAATGGAACGATCATTGATCAACTGTCTCAAATCTCAAATCTCGAAGCTCCTTTGAATTTTTCAAATTGCAGCCTTCTTTACTGGCGTGTTTTAAAGCAGTGGGTCGTGGGGATTGTCCCGTGCGGCGAGAAAGTGGATGAATACGGCCCCGCGGAAATTGCAGAGATATGAAGAATAATATCATCACCGATCAGTGTCTGAGTTGCCTGTATGTCTGATGGTTCAGTCTCTTGTAGATGTTCAGTCTGCAGCTCTTGCACAGTATATGTTTCCTCATGTAGAAGTAATAATAACAAACAGACTCATGGCTTGATATATAATGTCTCTTCTCAAATTCTCAACCGTATCCATCTTCGCCGCTAGCCGGCTAGCCAGTCGGTGGCCTCGGAATGACAAGTGAGCAAGTGAGCGCTAACAATCAAGTGGGCAATCTAGACCGCATGAAACACAAGGCCAATAGTGAGCCTGAAGTCGTATTTCTGGAGAGATGGCTGGTTGTGCATAACGTTTAAGTACTGCGTCCGAGACAACCGGGGGAGCTGACGAGTCCTGATATGGCACAAGAGGCCACAGAGTGCCACGAGGAGAAAAAAGATAACTATTCCTATAAGGAAGACATGACATCCTTGAAATGTCCAAACTATATATAAAGTCATGTATCACATAGCCTGCATAGGGGTCCCTTGGTGGAGCAATTACCAGCTCGATACGGGGGCTCGGCAGCCCGCGGACTAATAATAATAACCAAACCAAACCAAAGTAACATCATCATCCCAGGCCAATCCATCCCGCCAGATTCCACGGCCAAGTCGCCAATTCCTGTTCAACAACGACACGACACAGATACTCTGCACAAAGGAGAAAACTCTCTTCCTCTATCCTTATCACTTTACTCTCTTCTCCCAACTCTCCCATCACGCTGCCAATTGAACAACTCGCCTCTCATCTCCAATCTGCTTCTGTCCTGCCGCAGACACCAGGCCCCCCAGATGTGATGCGCCGCCGGGTGTCTGTCCTCTACTAATCCCTACCTCCGGAATTTTATTATTTGTCTATCCTCCTCTTAGACATCCTTATTCATCCCCAGATCTCGACGATCTCTAAGTCCTTCCACGTCGCTTTTTGATTCCCGCCTTCTAGTTGAAGATCGAGGTCCCACTGTTTCGGATCCTCTCGAGCCCCATCTTCCTCTTCCTCCTCTCTCGCCTGGCTCAATACAAGCTTGCCAAAGTGAGCAGCTGCTTGGTCGGAGGCCTCCATATCCGTTATGAATTGGGTTACGGGGAAGTACCTACGGTACATCCTATTTGCGGTCTTGGTCAGTCAGTCCCTATGCGCGCTTCTAGAAACACCCCGCCTCAACCGGCGTATAAACAAGACACTAACATAATTTCTGTTTTTCGTTTCTAAAGGGTCTTGCCATTCTTCACTTCATATCTTCCTCCTCATTGCCTCTTCCGAGCACCAGTGATGTTGTGACCAATCTCAAATCCGGGGCACAAAAGGCCAACCCCAACTCCTTTCCCAATTCCGCCGCTTCCGATAAGACCAATGACGTTGCAAAAGTCATCCCAGCACCCGGGACTGGGACTGAAAATGCCCCCGTTCAAGATCCTGTCGAGGAGCGGGTAAATGCTACATTCGTGACACTGGCCAGGAATTCAGATCTTTGGGACATCGCCAAGTCGATTCGTCAGGTAGAGGACCGCTTCAATAGAAATCACCACTATGGCTGGGTATTCCTTAACGATAAGCCTTTCAGCGACGAGTTCAAGAAGATTACCAGCGCCCTTATATCCGGAAAGACGTACTATGGGCTCATTCCGAACGAGCACTGGTCTTTCCCTGACTTTATCGACCAGGAAAAGGCCGCCAAGGTTCGACAGGAAATGAAGGAGAAACAAATCATCTACGGGGATTCCATCAGTTACAGACACATGTGCCGTTTCGAATCCGGTTTCTTCTTCCGTCATGAACTTCTGCAGCAATTTGACTACTACTGGCGTGTAGAGCCCAGCATCGAATATTTCTGCGACATTAGCTTCGACCCATTCAAGTTCATGAGAGACAACAAGAAGAAATACAGCTTTGTTCTCAGTCTTTATGAGTACAAGGATACTGTTCCTACCATTTGGGACAGTGTCAAAAAGTTCATGGAGAAATACCCTCAGCATATCGCAGAGGACAACAACTTGGAATTTATCAGCCAAGACGGGGGGAAGACATACAATCTCTGCCATTTCGTACGTGTCTCCAATTAAACAATTGATACGTTCTCTTGACTAACGAAATAGTGGTCGAATTTTGAGATCGGTGACTTGAACTGGCTACGGTCCCAGGAATACCTTGATTATTTCGAGGTCCTCGATAGGGATGGTGGATTTTTCTACGAAAGATGGGGTGATGCGCCAGTGCATTCCATTGCAGCCGCCCTCTTACTAAAGAAGGAAGAAGTCCATTTCTTCAATGAAATCGCCTACCGCCATGTTCCTTTTGTCCACTGCCCGTCAGGCGAGCAGACGAGATTAGACCTGAAATGCCATTGCAATCCCAATGACAACTTCGATTGGAAGGGCTATTCTTGTAAGTCTCGTACCAGCCAACCATGGCGTGCAGCTCTCAAGTTCTTGAGTGGGATCTATTTTTGCTAACACTTCCCCCTTCCTCCCAGGTACATCCCGCTACTTCGACACCAACAAACTAAAAAAGCCAGAAGGCTATCAATCTGAGACAGATTGACTAACCGTCCTTATCGGAATCTTGGGTGGCGTCATTTTCGTTACCGTTGTATCAATAGTCGCATTCAAGGCTCGTCGACCGCGCAGCCTCAGCGTATCCAGCTTCGACAGCGAGCCGTACGGCGCGCCGAGAAAGTGGTAAAAAGCAAAAAGCAAAACAAATCAACGAAGGCAGGGCTTTTCCTATCGTTTTCTTCCCCTCCTTTTTCCGCTCTCGGAAGGGATACCTCATCACCTCTATCTACCTCTAAACTTTCCCTGGCCCCAAATCGCTTCTCTAACTTCCGCCCGTTCCCTCCTCTCTCTCTCTTCATCCAATCCCTTATCTCTCTATACCGTCTCCATCTCCGCCAGATCTCCAAGGCCATCTCTCTCACCTTTTCTATTTTGTTTTTCATTTGTACTGTGACGTGAAACGTCATAACTGGGTATATGTATGGGTATGGTAAACATGGGATCGGGATCTATTTGTTCTTACATGTTTCTGTTTCTGTTTCTAAAAATCTGTCCAACGGAGTTCTTATGGGACCCACGCCCGTGCGTCTTTTTTTTGTCAATACGTTTTTCAGCTATGTACGGATTGCACCGTATCTTAACGCCACAAAATATTTGCATCTACTACCTTATATATTTCCTGTATCTAAAGCCTGTGAGTTATGTGACGACCCTACTGTTGTTCTTTTCAATGTGTCTAGTGGTGGGTTGGATGTATCAGGCTAGGGGTGGGGAATTATGGCGAATGGGGCATTAGGAGTGGATGGTGGGCATTTGTCATTTACTGTATGGTCACGATAGATACTTAGCAATGGCAGGGTAGTTTAGGCAAATGATGGCTGAAGCGTCATTAGAATAGGAACGTCCCTTCTGGAGAAGTGCTTTCCGTTCATCAATTGTCGAATTCGCGGTTTGATGGATGACTACGCACAAGATCACTCTGTGGAACAAGTATATAATGGGAACTTATTATAAGTAGTTGCGGTAAACGCAGTTCAATAAAAGACAGCAGAAAGAAAAAGGAAAGTGATATACATGGCAATCTACAGACTCACGATAGAACGGAGCCTAAATTCTATAGCAGGAAATACATAGAATAAATATCACATCGCATAAAGGATCCAGGGAGAGAAAAATAAATTCTAAGTGTCCCTCCTCACATTCCTCCCAACTAATCATAACATCCAAACCTTACGAGCTCTTCGGCTTCTTGGTCCCGTACTTGGAACGGCTGGTGAGTCGGCTACCAACACCGGTCTATTGGATTGAAAACACGCAAGTTTGTCAGTCACATCACATCATGCTTAGATATAACCATAGACAAAGGTGGGTAGGGGAAAATAAACTCACCAAATCCAACGCGCCACGGACAAGATGGTATCGGACACCAGGACAATCCTGGGCGCGGCCGCCTCTGATCAGCACAACGCTGTGCTGTTGGATGTTGTGGCCTGTTCATTCAAGAAGAAGAAAAGTGTTAGTTAGTACCATTGTCCCATATGCAAATCAAATGCATATATCAAATCTTTTCGTCCTCCTAAACCACCTTCCTCATCCCAATTCAAATTCAAAAGCCACCCCGAAAGAAAGGCATATATATAAAAACGCACCTTCACCGGGAATATACCCCGTCACCACCGTCCCACTGGTCAACCGAATTCTCGCCGTCTTTCTCTCGCCAGAATTTGGCTTCTTGGGCTTCGTAATGCCCGTCTTCAAACACACGCCCTTCATCTGCGGCCGGTTCACCAATGCCGGCGACGTTGGCTTCCGCGCCCGCTTGCCCTTCCGGCATCCGCGGCGGACTTGGTTCAATGTGGCATTCTGGCAGGGAGTGCTGGAGAATTGGCGTGCTTTGTGGGATAGTAAAGTGCTTGTCGTCGGGAGACTCTTGGAGAGGGGGGTGGTTGGTGTGAGCTGTGGTGTTCGGCGGAGGACGGAGAAAGGGCGTCTGGCGGAGGAGGAGAGGGGGGAAAAGGAGGGGGAGGGGCGGGCGATGAATTGGCGCAGAAGACGGATTGTCCCTGCGGAGGGGGCGGATGGTGGCATGATGGCCTCAGTTCGTGGTAATTGGTGATTGATGGGATGGAAGCGGAGGAACTGAGGCTTTTGATGGACAACGCCCGATCAGGAAGAATTGAAGTTGAGATTGGGTTTGGGCCACGTGACATGGAACTGCGTCAATGGTCTGTGTGCTCGGCTGCAGGAGCTTGACGCGGTTGCTTTTGCCTGGACTGGTCTATCACATCCATCCATCTCCATCTATCTCCATTTCATCATCTCCGCCATTCTAACCTCACTGTCTCTCTTCTCGTCAATAAATAAACCCATTGCCTCCGTTACCTCTCTAATCCGAAACTAGACTACATATTCCACCAACTCCCTCATCATGGTAAGCCCTCCCCATCCACCCATCCCATCCCATCCAACATCACCTCCGCTCCGCCAATCCACTCACCCAACACCCCTACTCACCTATTATACAGTCTCTCCGCATTGCACCCGCCGCCCCCAACGCAACCACCGCCTCCAACACCCCCGTCGCCCACCTAAGCAAAGGCGCCCCCTCCGCGCCCGGTGTCCACGACACCCTCCGTGCCTCTCTCACCCCAGCCCCAACCACACAACAACAAAGGCCTGCCACCTCCTCCACACACCCCCTCGAAGCCCGTCTGCTACAATGGCGCCAAACACACGATGCGATGAAGATGGAGTCGCTGCGCAGAGTATACGGCATTGCGGAGCCCGTGAGAAGGGGGATGGAGTTGAAGATTGTCCAGGAGGGCCAGTGGAAGCCTGCGGCACTGGGGGGTGGGAAGGAGAGTAATATCCATGCGGATATTTTGGCGCTGGGAGGGAGGGAGACAGAGGTTACGTGGGAGGATGTCTTTGATGGTAGGTTTCTTTTTCCATTGCTATTGCTTTTGGTTTGCGGGTAGGTCTCTGGTGGACCTGAACTGGGGGTGGGCATCTCGTGAGAATTCTCTGAGGGTTTATCTCTCGTGATATCTATCGTCTAGGGCCTGCGCTGGCCTTTTTTACCGTTTATTTTGGGAAGTTTTAAAACTAACACCCGCATTTCTACTCTAGGCGACGACCTCCGAGAACCCGCCACCTTCCACGACGAAATGGAGCAACGGCTGAAGATGAACTGGTAAATAGCATCCAGTAGTCTCTATTAGCCGGTTGAACTCTTTGCTTTTGCTTTTGCTTTTCTTTTCCTTTTTGTTTTTCCCTATTCCCGTTGCAACAGGCATTCATGTTAGTTACGTCATGGTCTAGCTTCTAGAAATCAAACCACCTCCGAAGATAGAGCGATTTGGCTCTTCGCCCTTATCTTTTTAATCTCCTTTTCATGGCATAAGCAATGCTCTGTCTAGGCTGGTGAAGAAATAGAAAAGCGCAAAAGGGCTAATGTTCTATGGCATGCTATCACATATGGGCCATGGAGCTCATGAACGGTCCTTGTCAGAACAATAGAGCCTCCATAGAGCGATCGACCACTTGCATTTCCCCCCGATTCCGTTCTTCTTCCACTTTGTGCCGTTGTATCGGCTTGAAATGTCAGTCCTTCTATGGGAGGCGCCGCACTCGACAGATAGCCACGAGTAACTATGGGCATCTATCTACCTATGCGGCCCATATGTATACGCATACAACCCATCACCCCCTCCCTCCCCTTCCTTCAGCCCGAGATATGTGCCAGCTCAACCCACTCAAGAGACGCGGACAAGGAGAATGAAGATGTATATAAAGATATATATCAAATCCACTAGTATATCAAAGTCACCGCAGCAGTAGTAATAACGGTGTATTGTGGTGGCTAATGGCAATGGGAATGTTAAACAGACTAACACTAATAGTGACAAGCAGATGAAACAACAACTAGGAAAACTTGGGCAGGAAAATAAAGCCCATTTACTCACCCCTTGCCATAATAATTCTTCACAGAAAAAAAATCATGAACGGAAAAAGCAGGGCAAAAAGTAAAGCACTAAAGAAAAAAAAAAGAAATCTTCAAAACACCCCACCTACACCTACCGTGCATGCTTTAGAACAGGGGAAACGTGAGACAAAATGAAAGAACAGAAGGGAAAATCATTCATAACCAAGGGGCAGTGGGGGGAGGGGAGGAGGGCGGGTGAGATGAGAGAGCGGCAAAAGCATATGAAATTTATAGAAAGCGAGGAGACACATCAAATACCGAATGGACAACGGCCGGGGGCAATATTGAAAAGGGTTATTGACCCGCATACAAATCTGTAAGCGTGAAAAACACTTATAATGACAGAAAGGACATTTAATCTCGCAAGACGAAGGGGTGTATGTAAAGCAAGCAACGAGCCATGCCAACGCCAGATGGTTTGTGGGGGGGAAAAAAAGGAAACACTACGACGCGAACAGCAACAAGGGGAATATTGTCAGAATTCAAACCGCGCAAAGACAAGACACATGCAGTACAGTGAGATCAATAAAACGAATAAAAGCAGTAGCCAGAGAGAGACTCCAGTGTGCGAGCGCGAAGCACTTATGCTGGTTAATAAGCGAAATAATTCCGTAGCCGTTTCTTCCGCTCGCCCAGAGCAAAGGCCATACCGAGGGATACGGACACAGCCCCAGAGCATCACCCTACAGGATGACACATCGGCATCGAGGGCTGGGATCGCCTCCATCTCGTTCCCGGCCGGAACTTGACCTAGCAGCCTTGGCGTCTTCCTCGTCCACAACCTCCTGTGGTTTGAGGGTCATATGGAGGACGTTGGGAGAGGTATGGCTGAATTTCATATCTATAAAATAATGAGCAAAGCGGTGTCTTTCCAAGGGTATTGGGATGTGGAAAATGATTGGAGTAGTATACCGGATAGCGGAGCCTTGTCATCCAAAAGTTTCCCGAACGATATCAAACGAATTGAACTTGGGGAAGAGGGTCTGGGTTCCCACTCTGCAGTTGAAGTCGTAATGTATCAGTACCATATACAGCAATAAGAAAGAGCAGGGACCGCCATATTGTTCCCATAGAGTACGAAAGACGTAACATACCTGATCTCCATTCCTTCCAAATCAGCTCCTTTAAAGTATACACGCTCATCGCATAGGGATTGTAGTCCGGCACGTTCACCTGCCGTTTCCGCAAGTATTTCCCATCAATCTTGAACGGATGTCTGGCCCCCGTTATCAGGAGTAGGTTGATCACCAGAACCATCCCCGAATCTTCCGCTTCTTTGCTCGCTGGGCTGGGGAGGTCAGACGACGGACCAATGGCGGGATCAGATGGTTTTGACTCGCGTGTCTCACTGGGTGAGAGCGCGGTGGATTGTGTTTGTTGTTGCGGGGGGCCATTGGCGGTCGTTGTCACGGCGGGAGGGGGTTGAGACGCAGGCATTCCTGAAGCTAGAGTATTTTCTCCTACTGTTGTGCTCGTGCCGGGGGGATCTGAATGCTCTGTGGATTTGGCTGTGGCGGGAGGATGCGATGGGTCAACGGCAGAAGCAGTGGCGGTTGATTCTGGAGCCGGTGCTGAGGCAGTTGTAGTAGATGTCGTGGAAACAGGAGGATCTTGCGGTATAGAAGAGGACTTGTCTGGGGAATCCATTTTCTCGCTGTCTGATGGTTGGAGATGGAGGCTGGCACCGCGCTCTGGAAGGGCGGCGTTTGATGCCATGGTCAAGCGGGAATAAGCTCCACACGAGCCGTCTTGAAAAGTGTATTTTTTCCTTTTGAACTGTTGTGTAGCTATCAAGGGTATGATTTGTAAATGGTATGTGGTGTGAAAGAGAGAATTGGATAGATAAGAATAAGGTATATAGCGGGAGTGTCAGTGAGGAAGAGAAAAGAGTGCTAGTAATCTGGGGTAATAATGGAACGATTGACTTGTTGGCGCGCGAATGACGGGGGGAGAAGAGAGCGTGGGCAGATAGATTTGAGAAAGCAAGACTAGGATAAGGCGAATGATGGCAGCCAAGATGGACAGACAGGATGGAGATAGATGGAGAAAAGATGGGGAAAACAGAGGGCGGGAGGAGACGTGATAGGCAAAGGAGAGCAGGGAGCAGAAGACGGAGAGGAGACGGAGAGGTGAGAGAGAGAGAGGTTGTTGGGCTGGGCGATGACTGATGCTGATGGCAAAGTGGGGTGGCTGCGAAGGGGCAAACGGAGCCTGCTTTAACTAGAACACTGCCCGGAACACGCTCTAGAACACCCGCCCCGTAGCCCCGAGATCCAGTTAAGTTTGGGTATCGCTCGGCTTAACCCCGCCTAAAATATAGTTAAAGACTCCGGTTAAGCAGCAGCTTAGTCCTGCCAGTGGTTCAGAACTCCCAACTCCCACTCCCACTCATACCCGCATACTAACTCCAGGCACAGGCACATGCACATGCACACGACATACAAACTGCAATGCATGTTGAGATTTGACGGCAATCGGTCATACCCTCCCTCAGGCATGACTGCTTTGTGTTTACATTATCTCCATTTGCCCCTTCAATTCCCCTTACCCCTGTGTGCTACTTGTACTACTTGAACCTATCACGCACTCCCCCAGACACTCACTGTATTCGGCACGAGATACGGCCTAGAAGCTCCCAAAACCCGAAACATTGATAGGAAAAAAAAAAAAGGAAAAAGAAAAAATCAGGCTGTCATGTCATGTCAGGCTGGCTACTTGGTTTCCGCTGTGGGCGGCGTCATATGCACGCATCCATGCAGGTTGCCGGTCTGGAACCCAGGGATACATGCGGCATAATTTATAATAACCGGGGGGGCGCGGCAAAGCTTGGAAAAATTTGGAAAATTTCATCTATCCCGGAATGCAAAAATGCCATGCTAAGCAATAATAGATAGCATACAAAGAAGGATTTAAAAGGAAAGAAAAACGGCATGTCCAAACCCCAGGCCTGCTGCGCTATGTTTGCATGTCAATTCCCGCAAAATAAATAAATGAATAAAATGAGTCCCAAGCAAAAGGGAATAAACGTCATAATAAATAAGAGAGAAAACCCTTATATAGCTCTCGGAAAGGAAACAAAAAAACATCATCATAAGCCTTATGCCATCCACCCCGCATACATCCCCGGATTCTCATTCCTTAACCCCTCGCTCCCATGCGCCACCCCAAGCAACCTCACCCTCTCAATCCTTCCCCCGAAATCATCCTCAACAGTACTCTTCCACGTCCGCAAAAACTCGCGCAGACCCTCGACAACCTCCGCCTCGTCCCGAATCAGCAATGCAATCGCATCATACCCGCCTGCTCCAGGCACCACGCCGCCAACCACCCCGTCAAGCTGCGACACCGCATCCAGCAGCTCCGTCTGTACCTTGGGCTCGATGGGGACGCCGGATTTGGCCGTCATGGTACGCAGCAGGGTGCGCGAGCGGGAGATGAGCGCAGCCACGCCGTCAAAGTTGCTGCTGCTACCGGACGACGACGAGTGAGGAGGGGGAGGGGGAGACGAAGTCGAGGCCGGTGAGAGGGTGCGGCTGCTATTGGCGCTGCTACCATGGCTCTGCTGGGCCAGCTCCTTGAGCAGCAGGCGCAGCTTGTCGTTGTTCTGCTGCAGCTCCGTCCACAGCGCCTCGGCCTCTTCGCGGTTATTCTCGCGCCACTGGAGCACCCTCTTGACCATCCCGGGCGTCTGCGAGCCGCAGTCCACGTCGCAGAGCACCATCTGCATGCCGCGCGGAAGCTTGGTGCCAAAGTCCACGCACTCCGTGTCCCACGGCGCGTCCTTATTGAGATCCTCGACGACGGCGAAGAGTCGCTCTTCAAACTGCGGTGAACCCACGTCGCCCAGCTTTCCCAGCACGGCGGGGGAGAAGCGGCGGTACAGGCAGGAGCCGTAGACGGCGGAGCCGACGTCGAAGCCCGAGCCGACCTTGCCCTGCGCGGCGCAGTGGGCGGCCTGCGCGAGGTTGTGTAGCTTGTCGCGGACTGAGGGGAGTTCTTCTGGCTGGACTGTGCGGTGGATGACGATTGCGGAGACGAGGGCGGTGACGAGGGCGGCGGAGGAGCCGAGACCCGTCTTGTGGGCGTCTTGCAGCTTTACGCCAAAGTCTGTGAAGGGGGTTCCGCGGTTGGCGCCGGGGGCTTGCGAGGCGGAGGTTTCGGAGTAGTAGTCGTTATCGGCAAGGATGGTGATGGAGAGGGAGCCGAAGAGTTTGGAGGCGGAGACGTAGCTGATGTAGGTTAGAGCGTAGTTTAGGGAGGTTTCGACGAAGGGGTTTCGCGGGCTGGGAATATTGGGTCAGTAATGTTAATATCCTGAGGAATCTTAGATAGGTTTGGTTTGCGGCCGGATCAAAACATAAAAGACAGATCGACAGTATAAGCAATATCGTAAGATCAATAAGAGAGAAAGAAAAAGCACTCACCCATCCCCGCGCTGCACAACCCTAACCCCTCCACCCCCTTCCTCCCTCCTAACTGCATACTCCCACACGGCATCAACAAACTGCGGCGACCTAACCACAATAACCTCCTCATCCCCGCCCTCCCTCTCCCTCTCTTTCTCCTTCTCTTCCTCTCCCTCCTTTACCTTCCCATCCGCACTCGTCTCACCCGCAGCGCCCTTCTCCTTCTCCCTCTGCAGCTGGCGCACAACGACATGAATGCGCGCATTGAGCGCGAACACGGTGCCCGTATACTTTCGATCGAGCACCAGATAGCCGCCGGTCAAGAGCACTTTTCCCGGCGCCGAAACCGCAGTTTCGGAGAGGGGGCGGTGAGGCATTGCGTATGCCCGGGGTTTGGGGTTGGGGGGGGGCGGGGGAGGGTTCGTATGGGATTTCCTGAGGTCGTTCGTTCTCCGTGGTGCCAGTTCACTGCTTTTCGTTCACGATGTTGGGCTCTCGGTATGGTATTTGTTATGTGGGAGAGGGAGTTACTGATAATTGGTGACGTCTCTCTCTTTTTTGGTTTATTTTTAATTTTTTGAGATGTCGTTGTTTTTGTTGGCGGGGCAGATACGAAGGAGACGCGGGGCGGTGGAGTGCGGACTCGGACCAGAGGGCTTGAAAGGCTCCGCGGGGAGGACTGGTCACTTTTTGCAGTTACAGCACATGGAGGATTGTAGAGGAGGATATCAGAGAGGAGGTGGTCTTTTTCGCGAAGTTCTAGCTTAGCTACGCACCTATTTGGACATATTTGGGAAGTGTTGAACTCTGTTGTGCGGAATGGTAATTGATCACCGTTATAGAAAGCAGATATATATATCGATTGATACCAACAGCTAAACAGCACTGCTAACCGGATATGAGCAGCAACAACACGTCTATCGTCTATCACTCCTCTATACAACTTGAGTGGTCGGAATGAAATCCCTTTGAGAAATATATTGGTCTCTTGGTGATGCGGGGTGCCTTCGCAGGTTTTCAACCAACCAACAAACCCTCTTGTCATTTTAGATGTTGTCTTCGAATGGGATGATATTCCTTGGTAGACAGAGTATCCGATGCTGTACTAATTGTAGGTTTCCGGTTGCTGTACTACCTAATAAGTCCCTATCCGTTTCCCTTGAGATTCCGTTGGGCGTAAGAGTATTCCGGCGTCCCCTTACTTTGATCCACGCTGCATCGCGACTTATTTCACGAGTTGACCGCAGAAAATATTCCATTCCGCCTTGAAAAGCGCATTCTTAGTCACCAACTGCGTAGACGAGATTGTTCTCTAGCTTTGAGCGTATACGAGATCGCAGGAAATCAATTTTACATGTCTTGTCCATTATTGAATAACTTAATGGCCCGCCCATATATCACACAGTGAGTTTCGACATCCCCCCCTAAAACCGCATAATGGGAACTTGGGATTTGATATTAGCCAGAATCCGAATGAAGAATTCAATTGCCAAATCCGTTATCAGTTGCAGAAACATGAGCGTTTTTCCTTTGAGGGTACATGCGCCAGGCCGAAAAATAAAAAGTCCGCTGCCAACCCCTTGCAGCTCCGTACACACGAACTCTCTTTCATGCTTACCTGTAAGCCGTGCCGCAGCGATGGACTGCTGTGTTGACAACGGGGGATGGCAATGTAAGTTGCAATCTCAAAAAAAAAAAAAAAAAAAAAAAAAAAAAAAAAAAAAAAAATACCGCTGTTTGTTCCAATGCGTCCCGCGGAATTACACTTGCCAGATCTGATATCATTCCGTGAATTCAATTGAGTAATAATGATATTGATTCTTGGGTGATTCCGGGGGACAGGGGGGCGGGATTTGCGGAGTTGTTGCCCTGTCAATAATCTATTGAATAATGGTCATGCTCTCCCCAGAGACGTTATTGAGGCGGAGCCAAAGCAGCCGCGGAGGTGGTCTGTTGTTCTAGAAGACTTCCAATAATCCTTCATCAAGATCCCTGTCATCATAGCAATTGCTGTATCCCAAACAATAAATAATAGCACCATCTGATGGGCAATGATTGCTAATGGTAAAGCCACTTGCTTGTCCTTCTGGCGTGTGCAGTCGAGGTAATTGTCGAGTTGGTATTTCTATTTCTGTTGCAATTCAAAACATGATTGATATCCAGAGTGGTCTGATATGACCGGGGAAAGGAGGCTCCGGGAAGCCGACATCCGATCTGAGGTCACGGGGGCCGGAGCCGATGACATAATTTCCCGTGGGCGCTAGACTGCTTGGGGCCTAGCTCCCGCTGCTAAGAAAAAGATTCGGGACGAGGAGTGAGTCAGCGCGGGAAGGATTCGATATTCGATAATTTGATACATCATACATACAAGTCCGCCTTAGCCGAGTCAATGGCAGCGAGTGAATTGTGAATTATCCCTGCATAGTTCTTTGTTTACTACTCCTGTCGATGACACCAGCCGCAGGCTGCACCATTACAGATGCCATGTCTCTAGTAGTATCTACCATACGGGCTGATGCAGACTGTATTAATGGCAATTCCAGCAGCTGGCAGTGGTTGACGATGGAAACACTTGGAACAGGACTCCATCACGGCGAGAGGCAGCCCCATTGCGGCAGAACTGGCAGCAGGACGGTGCGCTGACAAATACAGGCACCCTCAGGCAGCGATACGCGTAAATTACACGCACTATATGAGCAGTCACGAGGAACAGGCGCAGTCAGGCACCCGCCCGCCAATCACGGGTCTTTTCGGCTGGTATTTTTGGTATGCATTACGCCCTGCACGGCCTCGCAAAATTACATCTGCTTCTTTAACCTTCGGTCTTCCATCTGTCCATTTTTATTCTCTCTCTTCTGTCCTCTTTTCTCTGCCTTCTCTTCTCTTCTCCAGTCACTCTCTCAGGCTTCATTCCTGAGTCATCCCTTGTCTTGTCTGTGTTCATCTTCTATCTCATTGACCATCTCCTCTCTGCGAGAGAGAGGTATCTCTTCACCTTATGATAAAAGGATACCCTAGTCCACCCCTGTCATTTCAATTCATCCCCCCTATCCCTAATAAATAAATAAAATAGGCTTGGACACGCAGTCACTTTTTTACCTAAAAAGCCAGAATCTGGCTTAATCCTTCTTTATTCTATCCCTTCTACCCCTTTTTCCTAGACAGCGTGTTCTTTGACGGCGAGCAGTCGTCAAATGAACGTGCAATTCTACTTCCATCCCAGTTCAGAGGTACCGCATACTTCCCGAGGTCCAGATTTATTCAGAACAATCTATTAACTTTTTTCTAGTATCTCCTCTTCGCACTGAAGAGGTCCCCCGCTAGATAAATGGTGTTTAAGCCATTTACCCACCTCGCACGCCAAGCCTTCTCAAAGACTTTTGCCCACGGCTATGCGCAGTCCGTAGTTGCCGCCTCCCAATCCTCCTTCGCCTCTACAAACACCTCTCTTAACCAGTTTACGAATCTCCCCGCTAAGTATACCCGCACCGCTCAACTTCAAAATGCTTTCCAGCACGCTTCGGGCTCCTCGTCTAGTGCTGGCGCAAAGGCCGGCCACGCGGGCTCTGGCTCTTCCGGCGGTGATTCCGGTTTAGCCGCTTACTATGCCGCTTGGCAACAGGCGCAACTAAGCGGTGATGATAACGATTGGCATCAATTCCAGTTCAGAAAGAGAATTGGCTGGAAGCCCTTGTCGCAGGAGGCGAAAGAGGAAGCTAAAGATGGCAAAGATGCGCCGTCATCACAGTCGGCCAGCATCCCCAATCATGATATCAAGGAGGCTCGTGATTTCAGAAAAGTGGAAAGTGTGGTAGTGGGCGCAGATGTGAGCGCGCAGGTCGACGAAGCTGTTGCTCGGGAAATACAACAAATTCATGATGCAGAGGAATTGTCGCAGGCTGAAGAACCTGATGTTTCTACCGCTGAGTCTGCGCACAGTGTCGTCGAGTCGAAAGATGGCGTCTCATCTGAATTGACCCAAGCTTTCTCCGTTGACGAGCCTGCTCAGGTCTCCGATGAATCCTCTCAAACCCTCGAAACCGTCAAAAGAACTCAGGCCCAATCCGGGCGTGTCATGCAACTCGCAGACACCCAACAATATAGCGAAGTACCCGGTGCCTTTGAGAATCTATTGAAGGAAGGACTAGTTCCTACTGTTGGAGCTTATAATGCTTTGCTGGAGGCTGCTGTGCATCTTCATTCAGATGTCTATCATGCTGTGCCCAAAGCCCTCGACATCTACTCGGACATGCTTCGTCGTAGAGTTTTGCCCAACGAACAGACGTATTCCATTCTAGTCCAGCTGCTTGCAGCCCGCGCCTTGAACACCTTCCAGTCGATCCAGGTCTTGAACGAGCATCGAGTCCGTTATGGCGGCATGGAAGAGCCTGGTAAATTCATTTTCCAGTCGAGTGAGGCCGAGCATGAACTCTTAGTTGAGGATCATTCTCTGTCTATTGCCCTGAAACTCTTCACCGCAGCAACCTCCCATCACGCCAATATTCTGTTCCCCTTGGAAGCCTACTGCACCCTCATCACCGCCTGCGCAAAGAGTGGAGAGGTCGAGCAAATGATCAAGATTGTCGCTCATATGGAATCCAACAAGGTCATTCCCCACGCTACTATGTTCCCCTCGATGATCGATGCATTTTCCGCCAACGGCGATTTGAGGAGCGCAGTCGAGTGTTATAACGAGTACAAGGCTTTGGCGATTGCTGACGACAGCGGCGTATTCGGTATCATCGAAAGGAAGGACGGTGAGGTTTACGCTGCCCTCGTCAAAGCCTATCTCGCGGGCGGCAAAGAGGCCGGTGCTCTCCGATTTTTTGAAAAAGTCAAATCCTCATTCGACGAAGTCAAGGAGAACCAGCAAGCCAGAAAGGTAGCCGTCGAGGATGTAATTGTCAAAGATGGCTTGGTTCAGCACGCAATTGAGACTGGAAATTTTGTCGAAGCTCTCAAAAACGCTAAAACCTATCTTTCCAAGTTGAAGCTTGACTCTGCACTGGCCAAGATATGCACCGCTGCTGCTGATTCTGGAAATTTAGCCGTCGCTTCTGAGGCATACGATCTTCTACCTTTGGAGACATCCATCTCAATCGATCCCGCGTCGGCCATGCTCGCCCTCCATATCCGTCAAGGTCGTCTTGCCTCCGCCAAACCGTTCTGGACCGTTCTATCCTCGCCAACGCACGCCACTCGAGATCTCATCCACCCGACCGCCATGTATACCGTTGCTCTTCTCAAGAGCGGTCAAGTCGATGAGGGCTTGATGGAAGCTCGGAATATGTTCACTCGGATGCGAAACTTTGCGGAAAACAAATCAACCCTAGTTCAGCTTCGAGAAGAGATCGACGAAACCATCGATCTCCTTGGCCGTGTCATGATCCAGTCATCTACCGTCCTCTCACCTCATGCTGCCATGACCCTCATCTGGGCCATGGTTGAGAATGGTGGTCTGGTTTCCCCTGTAGCAGAACATGTAATTGCCAGCCTTGGACCCGCCGGTATCTCGCAACTCAGCATCCGGGACCTCACCCTAGCCCTTCAAGTACAGGCCGGGATGCTGGTCAATGCTTCAAGTCTGTTTGATGCCGCCCACCCGGCTCGATTTGCCCACATGCTGGATCTTGCATTGACTGCCGGTGTCCCTATGGAGACACTCAAGTCTCGTGTTCTGGAGCAAGCTGTTCTTAAAATTGCCGATAACCGCCCGGATCTGGTCCAGAGATGGCGTGGTTATCTGCAGACCCCCGTCAATCCTGCCTTTGTACCCGCACGATACACCCCGGTACCCCAGCCTTCTCCAGCCACGAAACCATCGACGCCAGAGGAGACCTTCGATCCATATGCTCATGCCACGGACTTCCGCGGATCCGCTGTCATCGCTGATATCCTGGAGAACAGGAGTGGCCGCGTTGAGAACCACCTGAACGAAGCCATGATTAAGTTCAAGAACATGCGCCGTATTGGCAGACATCCTCGGTATATCACTTACGCCAAGTTAATCACCGCTGCTGCCAAGTGTGGACGTATGAACCTCGTTCAAGAGATTTTGAGCATGGCCAGACACGATGTGCCCCTGATTCCTCACTACAAGATTGTCAAGTATGGCTGGACTTCGATTTTGGACGCGATGGTTGCTGCCAGCTTGACACTCGGCGAACGTGGCCTTGCTGCTAAGTATCACCAAGAGCTTAATCATATTGGCTCAGCACCCTCTGCCAATACCTTTGGTCTTTACATCACCACGCTGAAAGAGTCCACGAAAACATTTGACGAAGCGACCGAGGCTGTTAAGATCTTCCACCGCGCGACATCTGAAGGAGTTGAGCCCACGTCGTTCCTTTACAATGCTCTGATAGGAAAGCTTGGCAAGGCTCGTCGCATTGATGACTGCCTTCTCTACTTTGCCGAGATGCGTGCCAACGGTATCCGACCTACCAGTGTCACTTACGGAACCATCGTCAACGCACTCTGCAGAGTCAGCGATGAACGGTTTGCAGAGGAAATGTTTGATGAAATGGAGTCGATGCCTAACTACAAGCCCCGTCCCGCGCCGTACAACTCCATCATCCAGTATTTCCTCAACACCAAGCGTGACCGTTCGAAGGTGCTGGCATACTATGAGCGGATGAAGTCGAAAAATATCCAACCCACTATGCATACCTATAAATTATTGATTGACGCCTATGCTTCCCTGGAACCAATCAATATGAAGGCAGCAGAGGAAGTGCTTGATACCATTCGATCCAAGGGCCAACATCCGGAGGCTGTCCATTTCGCATCTCTCATCCACGCCAAAGGATGTGTCATGCACGATATGGAAGGCGCACGAAAGATTTTCGACTCTGTGATTTCGAACCGAAACGTCCAGCCCCAGCCTTGCTTATACCAGGCACTCTTTGAGGCATTGGTTGCCAACCATCAAGTTTCGGCAACTTCCGAACTGCTCAAGGACATGGTCAGCCGCAATGTGGAGATGACGCCTTACATTGCAAACACCTTGATCCATGGCTGGGCTGCTGATGGGAACATCGCGAATGCCCTGTCAGTTTACAGTGGAATTGGCATCAACAAGCGTGAACCCAGCACCTATGAAGCCATGACCAGGGCCTTTTTGTCCGCTGAGGATCGACAGGGTGCGTCCCGCGTTGCCCAAGAGATGCTGTCTCGCGGATACCCCACTGCCGTCACTGGTAAAGTGCTCGAACTTGTCGGTGGTGGAAACTCCCAGGCTGCCACCACTGTTTAAAACGATTTCCCCGTTTCGATTTTTGCCTTGATCAATTTCTTTCCTATGTCATATTTCCTTATCTCCTTTTTTAATCATCTACGGTTTTTATTATCGACATATTTTCCAAAGATACCTGGGCTGGACCCGATTGTTCGGCCCCGGAAATACCCCTGACCAGACAAATACTCGAAAAAAGAACCATTTTACCTAATTGCGGAAGGCGTTTGGGAAGACATGAGGCCGCATGTACTATACACAGCGTGGGGTTTCTATTAATGGTTGTGATTTACTGTTAATTTCTTTTGTTTAAATAAGCCAGGCGTATCATCAAAAAAGGGATACTAGCCTGAAGGCAAGGAGTTTTAAAACGTTTGGGAAGACGCATATGGGTGGCAGTTTTCGGCATTTTCACAAAATCTTTTTTTATTTGTTTTTGTTCTTTTGCGCAAATGTTCTGGTTTCGATAGACCCATCTCTACTCTCTTCAGGATGGCAGATGGATACGCCCGGTTAACGTTCTCATGTATGAACTTTAATGCGGGGGGGGAGGCATCTGGATCCATATATGTGTTTGGTTCTCGCGGACTGATCAGGATGGGGAGAAATCTCGAGATTTCTGACAGTTTTGCGAGACGGTGTGTCAAGTTTAACCTGCTAATATTTGGGTGAAACCGTTTATTACAGTGTAGATTGGCAGGGAAAAAAACAATAATAAAAAAGAGAAAAATCTATTAAGAGAGAAAAAAGCGTTCCTAAGTCCGTATTTAGTAGCTTCGTAGAGAAACAACACCAGCCCCTATTCCCTATCCCCTATCCCCATCCCCTATCCGCAACTCGGCGATAATTCGACTCCGGGGTCACATGACCATCCAAACATCCCGCCTTTTATCCGGCTTCGTGTTTTGCTTCTTGTCTTCGCCCGTTGCGTTCAACTGTCATGTATATAGAAATATCTACTATCATTATCACGTCCAAGACCACATAGAACTCCACTCTCAATACAATCATACTCAATGCGCTGATTAGATGCGCCGTTCCCTCTCGTTGTCTACCATCTCAACTACTACTCCCATCTGGAACCGCTTCAATCGACTGCGAACAATGACGCTGGACAAGCAGGGTGGAAGCAGTGACAGCGCCGGCATAGGGGCTGCTCATGCACATAGACAGCCAAAGAAGTTGATTTGTACGTATATTTTTGACATTCTGCTTTCCATGCCTTGTTCTAGTCGCAACACCATCCTACCCCGCCATCGGTCTGGCTGGAGGTGGATATCCAAATCCAATTGAGCCCTTTCGCGGCGACGGCCAACAATTAGACATATGGACAACCTACTAACCAATTCAATTATAAAATGCATCAGTCGCGCCAGGAGACATCGCCGCCCCCTACCACTCCCCAAATCCCCAGTCCGCCTCCTCATCCGCAAACGCCAACGCCAACATTACGTCCCCACCCAACCCCGCCATCTCCATGCCCGCACCAACCCCCATCCCCTCCCAGCTCCTCCCCGCCCACACCAACACAACTCCACCCTCCTCAAACCTTCCAGTCTCTCTACCTCCCTCCACCGCCCCAACTCCTCTCGCCAACGCCGCCCTCGTCTCCCACCCCGCCCGCGCGCACCAATTCCTCACAAACCCACCCCTGACCATCTCCCAACTAAACCTAAAAAACCCCTTCCACCAATTCAACGCCTGGTTCCGCGATCCGCGCCTACCACCTTCGTCCGCCCCGGAGACCTGCACGCTTGCCACTGCCTCCCTGCCTTCTGGCAGGGTCAGTGCACGGACGTTGTATCTCAAGGAGCTGGATGAGAGGGGGTGGGTGGTTTATAGTAATTGGGGGGGCAGGTGGGGGAAGGGAGGACAGGTCTTTGGCAACGGGGAAGGGGGTATAGGTGGGAGTGAGGCTGCGGGCCAGCAAGAGGGGAATCGGTGGGCGGCGTTGACATTCCATTGGCCGGCGGTGGAGAGGCAGGTGAGGGTTGAGGGGCTCGTGGAGGAGTTGTCGCGGGAGGAGAGCGAGACGTATTGGCGGACGAGGGAGCGGGGGAGCCAGATTGGCGGCTGGGCGAGTCAGCAGAGTAAGGTGCTTTGGGAGGTGGGGCCCGAGGGAGCTACGACGGCAGGTAGTTCTGGTGCTGGTGCCGGTGCCGGTGCCGATGCTGCGAGGACTACAATCGATGGGGAGATGAATGAGCTTGTCAATGGCGATGATATGGAGGATCTAGATGATGGACGTTCCATCCTCGAAGACCGTGTGAAGCAGATCGAGACCCGTTTCGCGGATACGGAGGAGATTCCGCTTCCGCCGTTCTGGGGCGGGGTGCGCATCGTGCCGGAGTCGGTGGAGTTTTGGCAGGGCAGAAAGAGTCGGCTGCATGATCGGTTTCGCTATGTGAGGGTGCATGGGGAGGGGGAGACGGGGGAGGAGACTGCCAAGGCGTTTCGGTGGAGAGTGCAGAGGCTATCGCCATAACTCGCAAAGTATCCTTGAATGATATGGATTGGATTCAACTGCACGTTGCAATCGTTGACATTGTCCACCCGCGCTTGCTCTTTGACAGGCTAATTTTAAGGATCATCAATCCTTGGTTCGACTTTTAGAATTCAAAACAATGCCAATATAGAAACGGGCATTTACGAATATTTGGTTTGTTTCCCCCGTAAACCGCCGCGGCCAACCATGTTGATACATGAGCCTATGGGACCTATATTTGTGGAGTGTATGATATGTACGGGGTATAAGAAGAATGGTCACCTTATCTACATCCCCGTCCGACCACCAAGGAGCTCCCGCCGCCTGTTTCCCTTCACAGGTCCCCAGTCCCAACTTGGAGAACATCGAAAGCTTTCCTTATCGCCCGGCAGGGTTTTAAACGAAGTTACAATGGGGAGTTCTTATATTTAGTAACCGGTCTAGCAATACCAATCGCCGCTCTATGTGCATGCATCGAGATTCGGACAATCGACGACCGTCGGCACATTTCTTGGGTGTACCGGTAGACTTGGAATTGGATAGTAGTCGGGTGTAGTGCTATTCACATATATTTATATATATGACTGGCCGGCTTTATGGTAGCCGGTTTTCTTTTATTTTGATCATGTTTGAATTCAAGTCATTTACCGCAAAATGCATCAACTATTTTGTTTAACTCCTTTTACCTGCCTCGAGGCATTCCCATCTTCCTCTATAATCTATACCTTTATGTCTAACCTCCCATACCGCATTACACGTACCAACACCAAACACCAACGCCAACACCGACACCTCCCCAAGCCATCCCCCCCTAAGCGCCAACCGCAACAGCCCTCCCAAACAACCTCTCCCACTTCATCCCCAGCGCCGCAATCAACATAACCCCCCCAGAAACCGGCACCAGCACAAAAGTCATCCGCATCGCCGCAGTGACAGCCTCAATCGCCCTATCCCTCAACTCCCCACCAAGCTTCTCAAACAACACACTCTGCGCCCCCGCCACCACGCCCCGAATCTCCTGCTCCGAGAAGCCATTGCCAGCCAACACCACGGACAAATTTTTGATAGCCGTCGACTGGTACGTCTGCCCCGCAACAGCCAGCGCAATAACCTGCCCGCCAATCTGCGAGACGTTTTGCAAACTGAGGGCGGCGCCTGTGTCCCCTGGTCGCGTGGTTAGTGTGGCGACAGTGTAGCCGATCACCATGGATAGGCCGGTGCCGATGGCGACGAGCGCCGTCAGCCCATAGATGGTTCCCGTCGTCGTGCTCGGGTCGAGATAGGCCATTAGTGGCCCGCCGCCGGCGACCATGAAGACGGCTGCGATGGTGTACAGGAGTTTGTAGACTTTTATGAAGTGGAGGAAGGTGCCGGAGATGAGGTTTACGGTGACGCCGACGATGACGAAGGGGAGGAGGCGCACGGCGGCCATGAGGGCTTCGTCGTCGTTGACGAATTGGAAGTAGATGGGGATGTAGTAGACGACGACGAAGAGGCTTGTGGTGCCGGCTGCTGTGACTATGTAGAGGAGCACTTGGGTGCGGTCGCGCAGCAGGTGCAGGGGGAAGGCGCGCCGGGATGGGGTGGTTAGGATGGCAAAGTACTGTTGTGAAGCATAGGTGGTGAGGAGGGCGCCAAATATGACAAAAGTGGCGATGGTCCGTCCGTCGTTCCAGCGCCATTGGCCGCCGGCCATTGTGAAAGCTAGGAGAAAGCTAACCCAGACGCCCGCGCCGAGGAGGAAGCCGACAAAGTCGACGGAGGCTAGCCGTTTTTGAATGTTGATGCCTTGGATGGGGTGGGTGGCTGGGAGGTAGAAGAGGAAGGCCGGGGCTGAGATGGCGCCAATGACTAGGTTGATGTAAAAGGCCCAGCGCCAGGTTGCGGCGGACACGGAAAATGCGCCCCCAATGACGGGTCCCAGGATGGCTCCGAGACCCCAGAACACGCCGATGAGGGACATGTACAAGCCGCGCTCCTTTTCCCCTGTCATGACTGTGAAATACTCTAGGGAGCCCAGGTAGATACCACTGCCTCCAGCGCCGGCAATGACACGGCCAATGATGAGGGCGCTCATGGTCGGGGCAGCGCCGCAAAGCGCTGAGCCGGCCTCGAACAGCACCACAGTCGCGACGAGCACCCACTTCATGTTGAAGGTGTTGAAGAGAGTACCGAGCAAAAGAATGACGCATACAGAACCCAGTGGGAAACCGGCTCCGACCCAGGCAAGTTGCTCGACATGGCCAAAGGCTTTGATAACGGGGCCTTGGACGTCAGCTGCGATTGTCGTATCGAGGCCGTAGAGAAAGCATGTAATGTAGAGCGCCATGCATATGATGAACCAACGAAAGCCACGGATTGTCCTGCTCTTCTCTGCGGACTCCGTTTCAGAACCCTCAGGAGCCAATGTCTGATCAGCGTCGTCCTTTTCAGCATCTCGGGTGAAGTGGTCTGTCCTGTTCTGGGTTGAGATCTGAGATGGGCGTTCTTCTGGTTGATTATGTGACATTTTGTCTAGCGAGGTTGATACTTTGCTAAGGGAGAAGAAGCACTTTGAGTTGTCGAATTTCCAAAGGCGAGACGAGCTGCTTGGAACGATCTACTGCTTGTAAAGCAGGCGCTGCGGTGATGCACCGTTGAGACTCTTTGCAGCCCTTTGATATTGGCTTGGCTTCGGTAGAAAGATCATGAGCACTAAAGACGGACACATAATTTGTAGACGTGGCATGGCCAATGGATTTGCGGCCATTTCTCTTTGCAAGTTGTGGCACATGTGATGATAGGGGTTAAGCTGCGAAAACACGTTAGAGAGCATTAAAAATCAAGAACTGCCATAATTAATAATAATCAGGCACATATTAACAATCACCGATAACGATCGGTGGCAGGGAATTAGTACTAAGATAGTGCGGAAGCGGGCGCAAAACTGCTGGCCTGCATCTGCAGAGCACGCGATATCTCATGAAAACAGTATATTCTTTTCATCCTGGTGTGAAAAGACGGAACTCTGGTTCAAAAAAAAAAAAAGACTTCCCCGACACTGAGCAGAAGCTATAAAAAAAGAGACAATAGTATTCTTTTAATCATCGCTGTAGTCTTTTCTGAAACATCACTAATCCAATCGTGCTGTGCCGTCTTCTAGGATGCTCATCGAATATGTTCATCGGTAGCCCGGTGGTCATTGAAATGACTACTAGTAGTAGTAGACACTAATGGTGTCACTGGCGTACACATATTCGGCGAATTCCTTTAGAACTGGCAACATCGTCTTCTCTATCTTCCGGTTTGCTGAAGACAAGTGCAGTCACAGTGTCCTTTCTCCGAAGTTCGGTTCCGGGAGTAGAGGACGTGTCGATTGCACAAGCGCCTCAAACGCGCTAAACGCCAGAATTAACCCTAAGTTAACGTCACCCTTGTCACGTACTACTTCACGCAGCAGCACATCAGTTTATATTCTCGAAATCTTCAAGTAATTGCTTTGTAATATGTATACATAATATATTCACAGCTCCCATATTTAATTCAAACCCAACTGTTATCCCCAACATCACCTCACAATGGTTCGCCGACGAACCAACAAACTGGGCCCAAGCCCAGATGAGGACTTGGTTCCAGACACAGATACATCCGTTTACGAAAACAAGGCGGGATCACAGGAACATAAAGAGCAAGCGAATGAGAAAAATACTGGATCCAAGGAGAAGGATGCACATTCGCCCGCCTCCTCATCCTCATCCTCATCCTTGCCCAATTGGGTAATCCTAGCAATTACTAGCGGACTGTTCGCCGCAACGAACGGACTATTCGCGAAATTGTAGGTGCTACCCCTGAATACGCAATTCGTTTACATTAGGTGAATACTGCAAGGAGAATGAAAATGGTATAAGAGCTTTCCTTCCACGAACCTCAAGATCTCCCACAGTACTACTACTTGAGAGACGGGGTAAAAACAACAACTGGAACAATCCGACAAGGAAATACTATCTTCTATAATGGAAACATAACCCCCGTTCAAAACGGTAATCCGATCCCAGTAGTTAACTACCACTTGACTAACACACCTCATCCGCACTCCCTCCACAGAACAACAACCCACCTAACAACCACCCTCTCGCACTCCCTCTCTGCCCTCCTCAGTCTTCCCCCTTCCTCCCAAATCATAGCCGAATATGTAGTCCGCGCCGTAAGTTCTAGATTTTGTCGCCCCTCTTTCTTCACCTTCAATTTAGACCCCCGTTTAATGACTCTGCTCCAGCTCTTCTTCACCCTAAACATCCTTTCAAATGGCGTAATGTGGGCCCTTTTCACGCGCGCCCTCACCGCATCAGCATCCAGCACGAAGGTGGCAATCACAAATACGACAGCGAATTTCTTGCTGACGGCGCTGTTGGGGATGATGGTTTTTGGCGAGCGGGTGGATTGGTTGTGGTGGATCGGGGCGGTGGGGATGGCGGGGGGCTGTGTGGTTGTTGGGATGAGGGAGGGGGAGGCGGAGGGGGAGAAGGGAAAGGGAAATTGGCCTAAATAGAGGTAAAATCTTTAATCATTGGGGTATGTGGTAGTGGTGATGTGTGGGCTGCTACAGCCTGTTCATAGTATGTTATCCTAGCTTTCAGACTAGACAACCTTGGATAATCAACATCGTGATGCGCGTCTAAATAAAATCTCATTACAGCGCTAAATTTCAAAGATAAATGCCTGGCTATAATGAGCAACAGGCAGACCGCACCGAGAAAAACACAGCCCAAAAAAAGATCCGGCAAGATGCATATACGCACATAGGTATTAGTACACAGCTACGACATCCCCCGCCCCTCCCTCCCCCTCTCCTCCAACTCCATAAGACCATCAACCTCATCCGTCCCATCCACAATATCCGACGAAACCGTCGCTTGCATCCAATCATCATCTCCATCATCCCCCTCTCCATCCCTAGAATCCAACCTCACCGGACCCCTTCCCCCTTCCACACCCCTCCAAAACGCCACCTTGCCTGTCGCCCACTGGATAAACTCCCAAACCTTCTGCTCAATAATCCCCTCCCCAAGTCCACCATTTGCAGCCGCGCCAGCAGCGGTACCAGGCCTACTATTCCCCCCATCAACGGCACTCGCCACTGCATGCTCCTGCGCCTCAACCTTGAACTGATACTTCAAGCAATCCTTAACCGTAACAAGTCCCGAAAGCCGCCCGCGATGCTCGACAAGGATTGCTCGGGGTCCCATTTTCTTGAATATTTCCATGACGGTCTCGAGGGGTAGACGCGGGTGCACGGTTATCGGGGCTGGGTCGACGTATTGATTAAAGTCTATAGAGCGGATGCTGGTTGAGGTGGCGATGTCGTCGAAGGTGCGTGAGGGGCGGCGGTTGTCGTCATCGTTGTCATCGTTGTCATTGTCGGGTGTGAGTTGGGGGCGGTCTGACGAGCGGGAGGAGGAAGAGGAATTAGATCCGAAGGCGTGGTGGGTGGCCGGTGGGATTTCGAGGGCTAGGGAGTTCCGGGAAGGGATGCTGCTGCGGTGTCGGTGGGAGGCGGCAGTAGCAGTAGCAGTTGTAGAGGAAGGGGTAGGGGTGGTGGTGAAGCGGCACTTGGCGTTGGGGGACAGGAGGCCCTCGCGCTTGGCGCGGCTGATGGCGTAGTGTAGTTCAGTTCTACCAATGAAGCCAATGACAATTTTGTTGGTGAGATCTTCGACGATGGGGAAGCCTTGGTATTTGTGTTGGCGAAGGAGCTGTTCGGCTCTAGAGACGGGGAAGTCGGTGGCGGGGAGCACAGCGGGCTTGCTGGTCATGGCGTGCGCGACGGGGACGTTGAAGATATGGTCCTCTTTGCTGTCTAGGAAGGGGAAGCCGTTGAACCAAATCATGCGGTCTGCGATGCCGCCTTTTCCAAAGCTGTCGCTGACGGCTTTGGTTACGCCAACGACGATCTATATGAAAGTTAATACTGACATAGGCCATTTTAGTTTAAGGGGCTTACCATGGTTGGAAGGATATAGGTCAAGGCGCCTGTGAGTTCGAACATAATCACGGTAACGGAGACTGTTAAATGCATAATCCCACTCAACGCAGCACCAGCTCCAAGAAACGCGTAGGTTCCCGGTGTGATACAGGGCACATCAGGCTCACAAGCCGCAAAAAATGCCGAGTCTGGAAACCTTTCATAAAGCGCGTGGACGAGAATTCCAACCATCCGGCCAAAAGAAGCTCCTATAGCCATAGACGGGACGAAAATTCCAGCGGGCACTTTGCAGCCATATGAGACGATAACAAAGAGTATCCGAAGTACTGTGGCCATGAGAAGTGATATGACCATTGACCAACGTTTTTTAGTGCTAAAATCAGACAGTTAGCATATAATACTCTTGCTATAGGAAAATCTAGGTCAGTACATACTCGCAAATGCCATTATAATCGGGAGCGCCTTCACACTCTCTAAACAAGATCTCCATCATTTCAGTCATATTGATCCTCAAGAACATATTTGGGTAGCATATCAATGCAGTAGCACCTGCTAGCACCGTAGCCTCGAGAATAGGATGTCGTGAAAGATATTTCTTCCGGAACGCCTGCGCTCTCAAATTCCATTTCATGACGAAAGCGCCGTATAACCCACCAAAGACTCCCAGCATAACAAAGAAAATCAATTCAAAGGAATGCCATGTTCGGTCGTATTTCACTTGGAACATCACTAGTTGGCCTGTTCGAAAGGGATTCATAGCCTAAAGGGTCATGAGCAAAAGAGGGGGTTAAAGGGGGGAGCTTGCTTTCGAAAACCTACCGCAAGGACTCCCGTTGCGACTAAGGCGCAAAAATAGCTCCTCCAGAGTGTTTTCAGGGGGAAGTACGAGGCCATTTCCTGCGGTATGTAAGTCACTATCGATGAAATCTACCACTATCGTCGCAACCATACCTCCAATGAAAACAAAACGCCTCCAATGGGACTACCAAAGGCAACTGCTACACCAGCACCAGCAGTGGCAGTCAAAATCTCCCGTGTCTTTGCTGCATTGCGCTTATACTTGCTGAACCATCTGGAAATAACATTTCCAGTGCACACAGCAAAATGGACACTGGGGCCTTCCTTTCCGACAGAAAGTCCCGACGCAATAGCCAGCGGAAGGGTTAAAGATTTGATGATCAGAGTCCTTGCACCAAGGAAGCCCTTCATGATGAAGCCAGCAATGATGACTTTGATCTCCGATATGCCGGAACCTGCGGCATACGGGGCAAACGAGTTGACCAGAACGGCGGACAAGAACGCAAAAAGAACCTAAGAATTAGATACTTTCTGAAGAACCAATGAAGTCTCAATTCGCAAAGCAGCACATACAGCAAAGATAAAGTACGCGATATAATTAAGCGGCGCAATCGAGCTCCACGACTTCCACTCCGGACACCCTAGCCAAAGCCATAAGTCAGCAGTTGAAAAAACCTATATAAGATACAAGATACAGATACATACCATCTTCAGCCCCCCAACAACAGAACGACTCATTCAAATAAAAGGCCGTCGAGCAATAACCCAGCTTGACATCGGCCAGCCACTCTGTAACAATGTTCAAAAACGCCGCATTCAACCCAATGGCGGCGCCGACAATCGTGACAACAAGCCACGCCTGGCCCGCATCGTACAGCTCGCTGACTTTTCTCCGCCAGCCCAGCGTGCCCTCTTGGTCCCAGAAGCGCGAGCCGTCTCTGCGTTTTGCGCGGCGGCGGGCCTGCTCGTGCACGGCATCCTGTACCCAGTCGATGGTGGTGAAGTCTTCGTAGCGCTTGATTTCGTTGATTTCGTCTCTTATGGTTGGGCGGCGGGCGCGGGCGCGCGGGCCGGAGCGAGAGTGGGCTTCATGGGGGAGGTCAGCGGAGGGGGTATGGACATTGTCGGCGGAGGAGGAGAAGAGGGGGAAGGTTGAGAGAGAGCGGTGGCGGGGGTGGTGGGCGGAGGAGCGGGAGCGGGAGTGGGAGTGCGAGTGGGAGTGGGCGGAGAGGGATGAGCGACGGGGGTTCATCACCGGAGACGATGGGTTCAGGTTATCATTCTTGGGAGGATAATAAATAAGAAATATAGCTAGCTGATTGTTGTAATTAATTAAATAGTGGTGGTGGTGGTAGGATACTATGGCTATGCTCTTATGTTGTTTAAGTGTCGTGATGATCCGAGTCTGGACCAGCAAATCGGCGGAATTCAAGATTGGCCGCGGAAAAAGAAACGTGGTGGAACAGCCAATACTACTAACTATTATTACAATTAAATACAGAGAGTGTATATATGGAGTAGAGAAATTGATCAATTAAAAAAGTACATGGAAATACAATCAACTATTCTTTTTTAGCAGGGTAAATAGGAATAACGGTAGTATCGAATGCGGTATCTTGTAACGTCATTTCCAGCACGCGTTGAACAGCCAAATATCAGCAACACGCCTCAATAAGAATAGCAGCACTCAGTCTCTGCAACATCACCTGTCGCGCAGTCGCATTCTTAATCCAAAACATCAGCTTCTTAGATTTTACTATCATACATACATCTACACGTCCATCCTAGGTCAACAACACGCCCATACTCTATTTACCACCCACGCGCAATATCCCAAACCACCTCCATGCCTTACAACACCTCCGCCATCCCTCCGCCAGAGGAAATCAGCGGCCATGCTGCTCTGCCGTGTATGCTGACCCCTATATCTGACCCCAAAAACGCAATGCGACTAACACTTCACGCGACTGCGACAGTGGCCAGAATCAAGAAGATCATCCGTCTCGACGAGGACATAGCGCAATGCTCCAACAACGCTGCCTTTGTGATTGCAGTGGCGACTGTATGTAATGCTGCTCTCGTCTATGGGCATGCTATTATACACGTTTGCTAATACACCGGTATTCTATTGCAGGAGATGTTTATCCGCTACCTAGCAGAGCAAGGCCACAATGTTGTCAAGTCAGAACGGAAACCAAGAAGGAACATCCAATACAGAGATCTAGGTATGGAATATCTATCATATACTATATATATACAGTAATACTAACCCATGCGCCCTTTCTATCCAGCCACCGCAGTCTCGCGCATCGACAACCTCGAGTTCCTCTCCGACGTAATACCCAAGACAACCACATATAAACAATTCAAAGAGAAGCGGGCAAAGGAAACCGCCAATGGCGCCGGCGTATCGAAGAGCCAACGGACATTGAACGGAGCGCGGGCAAGGGAGAACGGCATGACGTCGCGGGAGCGCAGAGAAGACTCGATGCTGGATTTGAATGGGCAGGGCGACACGCATCTAATGTCGCCGCGCCCGCCTACGGTTATGCACTCGTCGCGGCCGCATAGTTCGCTGGCGGTTGGTGAGGCTATGGAGAATGGGGATGGAAATGTGAATGGGGAGGCGGATGGAGATGTTGAGATGACACAATGAGGTTATTCTGTTGGATTATTACAAAAGCCATAGGACTAGGGATTAGGAGTTGAGTTGATGATTTATTGTTGTTTTTGTCCTTTTCAGTTAGTATTATTAGCATACTGTTTTGGCGGGCCACGATGGATGCGATTATTCTGTGCTGGGATGCGGGTGCTTTTGGAGTATTTTACTTATTATTGTTATTAGTAGGGATTTCAGTGTCAATTGAGTGTTATTCTGTATATTTGTTTAATTCTCAATTTATTTCTTTCTTAATTGATTGTTCTGTTCTACCGCTTTTCCCCTGCGCCTGTGTGGGCCAATCAGCGTCCCCGTGATTTGCTTCCGGTCCTTCGCGATTTTCCAACTTCGACTTCAACATTCATCTTTCAACATTCAACCTCACAACAACAACAGCAACAATTCCCAATTCAACCCCCCAACCCCCCTCTGCCACTCCTCCGCCCACTATGCCTCCCCTCTCTACCTCCTCCGCTTCTCTCCTCCGGGCCTGCTCCCGCCAGCAGCTGCCCGCCCTCCGCACCGCCCTCTCCTCGCAACAGCAGCAACGCCGCACCCGGGCCTCCGCCACCAACACCACCGCTACCACTTCCTCCTTCGACAGCCCCTTTGGGCAGTCCAAGGAGAGCCAATCCACCCTCAAGATCCCCAGCTTCAAGAAATATGCCAGCAAGTCCGGCGAGAACTCGAACAAGGTCTTTTCCTACTTCATGGCTGGCAGTATGGGCCTGGTGACTGCCGTCGGTGCCAAGGCGACTGTGCAAGGTGAGTTTGAGACGGTTACTGTCTTCTTTGGTTGCATTGGATTGGACTGCTTTATACCAGGAAAACGAATGGATGGTTTCTACAGGAGCAATTGGGGTTGTTATTGGAGGGGTTGATGGTCAATCGCAGCTGGATGCTTCGGCTACGGATGACTTGTTCAGATTCAGCAATTGGACTCGCAGAAAAAAGGACTATTTTACACCTTGCTAATTGATCAAATCTATTCAGATTTCCTCGTCAACATGTCTGCTTCCGCCGATGTTTTGGCTCAGGCCAAGGTTGAAATTGCGCTCGGCGCTATCCCAGAAGGCAAAAACGTACGCATCTCCCTTATTCCGAATATATAAGAAGATAGATAGCACCCGTGAATTCGAAACACGATCAGGAATCTAACCGCCTCTTTTCCGTTCAGGTCATCATCAAATGGCGAGGCAAGCCCGTCTTCATCCGTCACCGCACTGCCAGCGAAATCAAAGAAGCCGAGGATGCCAAGTGGGAGGCTCTGCGGGATCCCCAGCCCGATTCGGACCGTGTGAAGAACCCCGAGTGGCTTGTTATGCTTGGTATATATCCTCTCGAATAGACCCTCCGAAATCATGTTCAGTACTAACATACTTGCCAACAGGCGTCTGCACCCATCTTGGTTGCGTTCCCATCGGCGAAGCCGGTGACTACGGCGGATGGTTCTGCCCCTGCCACGGATCCCACTACGACATCTCCGGCCGTATCAGAAAGGGCCCTGCCCCTCTCAACCTTGAGATTCCTCAATACAGCTTCCCCACGGAGGAGTCTCTGCTAATCGGTTAAACCCAATTATTATAAAGAAGAAAAAAAACGAAAGAAAGCTACAACGCTTTGTTATAAATACAAACCCCCAATTTTTCTCGAAAAATTCCAAATCCCCCTCGACTGCTTCTCAAATTCCCTTTGTTTTTTATAAACTACCTCCCGTCCCAGTTTCGTTGTATCGGCCGTGCTGTGTATGTATGTGTATGATGGGGAAAGATGATCTGTAACCTTTTCTGTTTCCTTTCTATTTCTGGTGTCATGTGCTTGTTTTTTGTTAGAAGGGGAGAAGAAGAGTGAGAAAGAGGAGAAGAGAAGAGAAAATAGAATATTTCATATACATATTTTTATCTTTTATCCATTCCATCGTTTTATCTATTCCTCTATCCCGTTATGCGGATAGATTCTTTCGAATGTTCAACTGCAAATCTTACGACTTCTCTCCTCACAATCTCCCAACTTATAATAACAAGCCAGAGGGGAAAGCAGTGAAGGCTATCTTGCTTTTGACCGGTTGATGAGGAGTCTTGGGAGTTTTCTGACGTACTGTGTGTGCATGTACTGTAACGAGAGGATATTTGGCAAACACACCCCGCTTTTTAACCTCAATAGTCTTTCTCTCCTTGTCTTCCTCTCTGTTATCCTCAAATATCTTTGAACCTGGAGGTATGGGTGTACCTTACTTCGCAGTGCGTTCAGTATTTCAAAAATGGGCTACGGTGCCAATTCACCCGTCGGGATCACCCCGGTATAATTAAGTTCGGCTCCCCCTAGCCTCAGCTAGGCCCCGAGTCCTACGGTGCAGTCTCCTGAGTAATTTGACTGCGGAAACATTGTATCACATAGCAGTGAGAAAAAGTGCCCGTACATAGAAGAAAATAAAATAGAAGACAAAGGAACCCGAATCAAACATTTCTATTTCCAAATATCTCTAGCGCTACATGGCTGATAACAAGTGTATATATATAAGATGCAAGAGCAAAACAAATGAAAAAGAAAAGTCAAAAAAATACAAATCCCAACATAGTAAAGGAGACAATCCTATCTTAAGATCCTTATCCATAATACAAATCAATTCAAAGTCGCTCCCAACCTCCACCACTCCTTAAATCACCGGGGCCTAAACACTGCAATTAACACCCCCATCACCGCAGCACCCGCCGCGGCGCTCTCCAGCGCTACCTTCGTCAGCTCGCGCTGTGTCAGGTTTATGCGCCGTTCACTAAAGAGGTCGTGGAGGGTCTGGCGCCAGGAGTCGGGGGAGAGGGAGGCATCCGGGGGTAGGAGAGGGGTTGTGGGTTCTGGGGTAGATTGACGGGGTAATGATGATGGTTCGAGGGTTTCTGATGAGGTGGTGGTAGGAGTGGCTACAACGGTCGAATCGATGAGTTCAGGCTCACCGCCCGCTGTGGTTTCTGAAGGGGTTGGTGGTTGGTGAGGAGACTCGACTGGGACGGATGCGGGAGCAGGCGCAAGAGTGGGAGTTGTTGCCTCTGCGCTCTGCGACGACGCGGCGGCAGCAACAACAGCCCCCTCCTCATCTTCCTCCGCGCCACTCGCTCCCGCGGCCCCAATCTTCCCATTCTCCTTCTCCAGCGCCTCCATAACCTTCTCCTCAAACCCCCTCACCAACCTCCGTCTCCGCCACGGCTCAACAGCAACCTGGAAAATCAAAAAAAGCAGCACATTCACCCCCATCAGCCCCCACGTGCCCCACGTACTCATGCGGCGGATCTTGTCGGACCAGATCTGCTCCTCATGGTAGCGGGACAGGATGCTCTTGCTCAGCAGCGCGGCGGCTTCTTCGGCCTCGCGCTCCGCCACCATCAGCGCCTCCTGCGCGTCCGACTCGGCGCGCTCGTTGGCATGGTCGGAGCGGTAGAGAGAGGTGAAGCGCTCGAGGTCCGTCGGGGTCCAGGCGTGCTTGCGCTGGAGGAGCTCGTTGACTTCGCGCTGGGAGGTAGAGCGGCGGTTTATAGCGGTGGTGTAGGCGTCTTTAGCGTCGTGGACGCGGGTGCGGGTTTCGCGGACTTGTTGTTCTGTAGGTGGATGGCGCGGGTGGTATTAGCATTGGGTCTTTTTTTTAATGTATAACCAATTAGTCCCAATCGCATGTATATAAATAACATACCCAGAGCCAAAATATCCTGCTTCAGCTTCTCAATGCCCGAATAGCCCGTCAAATCATTAAGTCGCTGCCCGGCAATGAAAATGTTCGACTGCACATTATCCATCAACCGCGTGAATTGCTTGGATATGTCCGATCTGCGCTTCTCAAGCTGTGATGGCAGGCCCCGATTGTTTCCACTCCCATTATCACCGCTTTCCTCCCCCTCCTTTTGCCGTTGTTGCTGCTGTTTTTCCCCTTCCTCCAGTCTCCTCGACTCGTTCCCCTCACTAGCGCCCGTATCAGCCCCAGCATCCCTTTTCTCCCCACTAAATGACTCTTTCTTCGCAGTTTCCCTTCCGCCTTCTCCATTCCCACCCCCCAACGGCGTAGACACAAACGGAGAACCATCCTTGCGCTGCCCCCCATCTTCTCCCCCTACATCATTCCCCCCCTTCCCACCACCCCCCAGCGCAGAATAATACCTTCTCCCCCGAACCTGACAGCGCAGAAATATCGACGCCGCACTGCTACCGCGCGCCGTCGCTACTAGCCATTGTCTAGAACCCGCACCCGGTCCCGGTCCCTGCGTAAAACGTGCAATTGACCCTGCCCGAACCTTCCGAGTTGTTGCGGAGGTGGATGTGGATATGGATTTCGTAGCAGCAAATGTTGTAATTGAGGTACTACTGGTGGTACTTGTAGTAGTGCTGTTTCGAGCGAGATTGTTCACGGATGAGCGGAGCAGCAATTGGCGGAATATCAGTGGGATGGGTTGCATGGTGAGGTGGAAGCTGTCTCTGCGGTGGTGGGAGCGGCGGGAGACAGCTTCATTGGAGCGGAGGAGGGGAGGGTTGAGGTTTATTATTATTTTGTGAGTCGGTGGTGGTTTGGTTTTGTTGGTGATTTGGGTGAAAGTTGAATGTATATTCGGGTTTGGGTTGGGATTGATTGGGTTTCGGTGGAGTGCGGAAAACGGGCGCGCGCCGAGTTTGGTGCGGGTGGAAAACGCGGTGGGATAATCTAGTTGTTATTGTTTGAAAGGCTGTCTGTATTTGAATGAAAATAGTTGATGATTTCTATAAACTGAGAATGGTCTTATTTTGTTTTCTATGATATTGTAAGTAATACTACCGGTCCTTGTTACGCCAATGTTTATTCATTCCACGTGAGACTGAAATATATACATTTATCGACTTATTAGTAATGTTTGAGAATTCAGAATAGAAAACTCGACATACAACAGGACGTAGCGTAGACGTGATAGATTTTATAGGATCCCATCTAAGTATCTCTTGCTAACTAGACATCACGAGCGGCTTCAAGGATTGAATAGAGGCCTCATCCAATGTCAATAGAATATATAAGGAAGCTTTAAGAAAGCTGTCTGTCTCATCATGAGGGGAAACCCGTTGGCCTAGATTGCTATCCATTCATGAGGGGACTCTTGATTGGACAGAGCTCCAAAGTCTCAATGTTTTAAAGCAGAGCCGTATCTTTCATTACTTGACTTCGTTATGCTTATAAATATGTATATGAACACAAACCAGCAATTATGAAAGAGTAAGGACAGATGTGGTGACCGCCAAAAAATATCCTTACCCCTCCTTTCCGGGTTTGCTGCGTGGGACAAGAACAAGAGATTTAGCATGAGCATCAATACAATCATCATCGTGCGACGGAGATAGATAGATGGTTACGGGTCAAAACCCGACCTCGCGCAAAGAGAGAACCACAATAGAAAAGAAACCTAGCTTATCCAGATAGTCAACGTACACCTAGCGCAGAACGCAGAACGCCGGTAAAAATGGGATATAAGAACCGTCGCCGGAGACATTAGAGAATGGCCAAAGCCTACTCCAAATGAGGAGATGATCATGTTTGGTGCTGACACCCCGCTTCCCAGAAAAAGCGGAAGCATTTCCATCTAGACACTCTCACCACTTGTGTTGGCTGAGGAGTAACAAATGTCTGCCCATGAACACCAGCCGAGAACCATGCGAAAAAAACAAAAAGGAAACATGGACCATTCATTCCTGGGTTTGTATCTTATTATCCCCTTTCACAGCCTCTGCATATGTGGGTGGTGCCCGCCCCTCAGCTCCCGCATGACTACTACCTTCCCCAGCAGCACCTGGTCCAGAAGCGGCGCCAGCCTGGTTACTAGATGGTTGTTGTGGTGCATTGGCGGCAGACGCATTTTGTGGTTGAGTAGTTCCATATGATCTCTGAGGACGCGGATGCGAGCCACAATGCGGGGTTGGTGGCTGATGCGATACGTAGTAATAAGTCACTCTGCCGCCCTCAGGGTCGTGATGTTGTCCGCTTCCGCCTACAATGGGCTGGTAGCCAACTGGGTACTCCTCATCTTCCTCTGGATGTTTTAGGATTATGTACCAGGCGTGTAGGAGACCGGGGATGTAGCCGAGGACGAGGAGGGCGAGGTTGATGAGGGAGTCGGCGGAGCAGATACCGACTTTTACCCAGACTGTTTGGTTCGGTTAACTGTTAGTTGACCGTGATGTATACATGAACGATGGGGATATAGAGGTGGAGGGCAGGTAGTTTCGTGGCAACGTACCGGCAATGGGAGGGAAGAGGACAGCGATGATCGCAAGAAAGCAATCTGGTGAGCAGCACATGGTGATTTGAGGCGTGTATGACTGACTGACTGTAGGAGTTAATAGCGGAGAGGATCAGTAGACAGTGAGTAGTGGCAGAGTCAAAGGCGAAGAAATGTCCCAGCTGGTGACTGACTGGGAGTTTGGCGATAGATGATGGCTGATATGTTGGAGCCTGCGCACGATGCCTTGGTCGTGTCCGGTGACGTTGACGGGGCGGAGTGCGCGGGAACTGGCGATGTCACGTGATGCACCTATATTCAACTGTGATATTGGGATGGATGGATAATATTGAATCGAGGAGAAAGGACATACCAATTTGAATATTCAAGTATGTAGCTGCTCATGAGATTGTTAATGCCCCTTAAGCCATGTTCCGCAATTATGTAAATCCATCACCGCAACTTGGAATCCGTGTCAACGGTAAAGAAAATCTAGATATTGACTCGATTGAGGCCTGATTGTTCTTATCGTCAATACAGACGGTAATGCAAATAGATCCTACCACTGCACCTATATCTGACTCCCATCCTAACAAGAAAGGGATACCCCTTTTCCCCAAAGACCCCGTCCAAAAAAGACAAAAGATAGCGCCGTCCTGGATCATCCTAACTGCTTGAAGCATGAAAAGTCTCGGCTTCATGCTCATGCTCTCTTTTGGAGCGAGCACATGATCTCAAGGAAATAAAACCGCCTTCCTCAGCAAGGTTCAATCAGTTCGACCGTTCAGTATATAGATACAGTATGACTCGAGAGCAAACTGAGGTATATTTGAGTGCAGAATACATGTCTTCGTAGATTTCACGTAAGGCAAACAGAGATAGCCAATATAAGGATAACAGCGCTTCAGCTGATTGCGTAGCAAAAAAGGAACGCACTGAATGGAATGTTCAAGGAGCAATTGAATCATATTCACTTCTTTTCCAGATGCCAACGGGCAAGGGTTGGGGATGAAGGCCCCAACTTGTCCAGGATAAGCTCCATAGCCTTGAGGTTGGAAAGGCGCTGTCGCACGCAACGAAGTATCTGAAACCCGCGATATGCCATTTGACTGGATAAAATGCAATAGTTTCTCAATAATAAAGGTGCGGAGTACATGAGTGTATAGTACCGTATATCTTGTTGCACAGTCTGAAACGTTCTGATTGTCTGGCCTTTCGCGGGCTGGATTGAAGTGGTTGAAAACCGTCTAGCCTGGTCGACACTTGACGGTGCAAATATGGAGGATAGCTGATGAGATTGCAAATCGGGGTCATCCGAACAGCACAACTTGAAGAATAGAATATCTGTTTGTTGACTGCTCGATGGTGTTGGATGATATTCGTAGCAGAATTGCTATCTGTTACTAGTGGTACGGTACCTGGCATAGGCTACCTTAACATATAAAATACGGTGGTGTAAGGTAAGAAACCCGTTTGTGTCTCCATCTCGCGAACATGTGGTTTTTCTTTTTCTTTTTTGCTTCCTTCGCCAGGAACACCCGCAACGGACTCTGCGACTCCACGCCTAGCGTGGTGGACACTGGACAGAGGCATCGATCCGGCGTTGGTGTGGGACCATGGGTAAAAGAAACGCAACGCCCGATGCTTGACGGTCAGTGGCTGGAGGGCAGCATAGGCTTTTTGCTGATGGAGGCGCATCTCATTTCCCACCCATGGAAAGGCGTCAGGGGTTAGCCGCACCCGCTTCCAGCCCTCCGAAAACGAGCTGTGATGGAGTCCATGGCTTCGAAGCGATGTCGATGAAACGGGTCTCAGATACTCCTACTTGAGAGTTACCGCCTTGCAGGTGCCAGGCCGGGTTGTGCTGGTTCGTTTCGTAACTAATAATAACAATAATATATTACTACTTCGAATTCTGGACCGGCCGTTTGCGAGGGAAAGAGTGTGCAGTCGAGGGAGGGTGGGACGACAACGATCAGATGGTAGGTATGTATACGGGTAGTAACCGTGTCTGTCTCTCTTCTGTAGCGTACAGGATGAGAAAAATTGGAGCGAACAAACACTAATAATAATAATATATAGAACAAACGTGAGGCACAAAGCAAGGGCAGTTGTTTATTTGTTTGTTTGGTGGCCCAGCTCCAGCCTGCAGAGCTGATGGTATATTACGTGCATAAAGAGTGATGCTTTTGATGCACGGTTGCACGGTACCTGCATCCGGAACTGAATTAATTCTTTTTGATATCATATACGGATAAGTATCCATGAGGTGTCTCCCACGTTGTTTGCGCATACAGAGAAACAGAAAGTGACCTGGCTGGGTACAAGTTACGCCTGTAACCAGCGTGTATTATGATACGCTGCCCTGCTGGCTGTATTGGAAATCCCACCCCAAAGCAGCCCATGCCAGCGTATCAGCGGTGTAATTCGCTGACAGGGCGTGACTAGGCAAGTATTGTTACTGTTACCATACCCATACCCATACCCAACTCCACTCCTTCCTTCTCTCTCTCTCTCTCTCTTTTCCAACCTCACTTCACCTCATCGTCCAACTCTGTCTCTCTCTCTCTCTCCCCTTTTCTCACCTCGCACACTGGACGACAATCCCCCCATCCTATCCCCTCTCTTCTTCTCTTCTCTTCTTTTTTACCTCTTCAATCCACTCGTTACACTGCTTGTCATCCGCTGGTCTCGTTTCTGACCTTCCTTCACTCCCCCTTTTTCGCGTCACTCTTTTCGCAATTCACTTCTTTTCGACAACACACTCGGGGATCCATATCTGCGGTTCTTTCACCACCTCGTGCCCCTTCAGATATATACGAAACGCGAGGAAAGAAGGATCTGTCGATATCACCATGTCCAGTTGATTTGTAGGGTGTCCTTTCGTTAATCGATCCGCTATCGCTTCGATTGATTTCTTAACGATTTCCCGCCTGTGGTCGTTGGCTTGCTTGGAATTGAGTGGGAGGAACACCGCGGTTTATAGGGAAAGTCGTCTAGAATAACGAAGACGATAATCTTAATTCGACTCATACGCCGATACCATTGCAATGGCTGCCAGTTGCATCTCCCTCAAAGGCTCAAAGGCCTGTCCTGCTTTCTCTAATGCTGCCATCTCACCAAACCCGGACAACGTGAAGAAATTGTACGGTTTATTCATCAACCTAGGACTCCCAATTACTCCATTGGTCATATGCTAATCTACTGAACATGCAGTTCTTTTCTTCAATTCGTTTCCAATACCCAAGAATTCGACCAGCAGCTGTTTGCGTATGCGAATAGCGAGTTTGTCAAAATCAAGTAAGCATCGCCCAGGCCCAAAACGATTGTTTATTATCGTCTCAAATTTGCTGATGCGTTTATTCCAACCACAGGTACCAGCAGATCCTTGGCTGTTCCGGCATCGATCTCAGCAATACAACTTCTCTCTATGCCCGATATACCCTGAGTGTGATTTGTAATGGAATTGTTCAGAGTTCAACCTCCTGCGGGACCTCACCTCCTCTATGTGCAGAGTCTTGTGTTAGTGCCGGCCTCCTGAGCTATACCATTGAATAACGGACAGGTATTAATATTGCGACAGGCACAATACGCTCAAAGCGAGCAACTGATCGCCGTCAATAGCGATCTATGCGGCACTCCAAAACCTTCGTACATGAACGAAATACGGTCCGACTTTACTGTTTGCTCAAACCCAAAGGATTCGCTTACAGAGACTTGCATTTCTGGAGACGAAAATGAGCCCGATGAATGCGGTTTTGCGAACAACTTATTGGGTCTGTGTAGCTTTTGCCGAGATAGCACTCTCAACTCTACCGACTCTTGTTGCCACGCCGCAGATGTCAACAACCGCTGTGAAGGCCTAACTCTCCCCACCGTACCGTCGCTTCCCCCGCTTTTCCCTTCTCCGACATCCTCCCCACAACCGTCAGATACTGGCGCTCCTGCTAGTAAAAGTCTTTCTGGTGGACAGATTGCCGGAATCGTAGTTGGATCAGTTGTTGGGGCGGTTCTACTGGCCGCTCTTGGAGCATTGCTCTTCATATGTTTGCGCCGGAGACGTGAGCAGAATCAGCCCCCTATCTTTAACCAGCCATCACCACCGCGAAGTGCTAGGACGCCAATGCAATATGCCCCTGGGAAAAATAATGGTGCATATGAGGTCCTTCCCGGAAGTCGCGTAGCAAGAATGTCCGCTCTGCAGGCAAGCGGTCATGACGACTCTCCACCACATGCTGCTGGAGGTATTGCCGCAATGACGCCCGCTGGTTCCAAGTACAACGATTCGTCCGATTCGGAAGCATACGGAATTAGCCCAGCGCGATCCAGACGTGGCCCACCCGTTACGGGCAAGAGAAACGGTTCGCTTTCTAGTGCGTCTGTGCTAGCAGGGAACAGCGATACGGCTTCACCCAGGTCTGGCAGTAATGGCCAGTTTTCCTCACCCGAGGGGATGGGTAGCGGCCAATCTGAGCAGCTGCCGTACTTTCGGGACTATTACTCGCAAGATGATATTCATCCCAACGACAAGGTTTCAGTTTTGTGGGCGTATCAACCCCGTGCAGGTGATGAATTTGAGCTGGATAGGGGTGACATGTTGAAGGTGGTGGGAATATGGGATGATGGCTGGGCAACTGGTGTTCGACTTAACGAGAGGGCCGAGGACTATGAATTGAGACACAACCCACAGCGAGATAGCGGAGTTTCCAATGGTTCGGGAAGGAGAGGTTCGTCTCCTCCACCGTCGGGCGAAATCAAAGCATTTCCGGTACGTCTCACTTAATAAAAGCTAAGCTTTCCTGGCAACATCAGACTAACGTGCTATCTAGCTTGTGTGCGTTTGCCTACCTGAGCATTGGCGGAAAACTATCGAGGGCGATGTCTCAGCAGAATTGCACGACTTTTAGCCCTCACGCCTGCCAACTTCTCTTCCGTCGACAACATCTGTCTCACGGCCCTTTTATGTCTTGACGAATGCGCCCTTTTAAATCCTTTACTTTTTTTCTTCATGCTTTTGGCGTTCAGTCACGGGCGGTTTCAATCGATTTTTTACTCCTCCAATTTACGTTCTCACCGACAGTCCTGCAATTTCCCGCACGGACTTCTGCATCCTACCGATACAAGCGCTACAGGGGACTAACATTTGCCTCTGCCCTTTATTCCAAGCTATCGTTTTCCAGAAAAACACCCTGTCGCCGTGGACCTATCCGATTCTCTCTTCAATCTCCCTACATCTCTGTTCTACATGCCTGCAAGACGCTTTATTCCCCTGGTTGCAGGCTCTTTCATTCCTCAGATCCTCAGATCTGCCTTTTCATTTTTTTTAGACATTCCGTTCTATCCAAGAGGACACGTCCTTCCCATACATCGACATCGAGCGAGCTATTTTCAAATTTACTTACCAGACGTACTAATATGTGGGTTGATATGTGTACTCTTGCCATTTCCTCCTTTCACTTCCATATCACAATTATCTTCCTTATTTTAGACTCAAACTTGTGAGCTTGAGTACTTTGGCACATTTACCTTTTTGCTATTTTTCCCTTTTTTAGAACAGATGTAGTTTATACCCCTGATTGTATCTAGTGACAGGCATACGAGGCTTTTAGTCCAATTTATGGATATCTTGATATTCGTATTCTCTTGTGCCTATGTTTTCCCGTAACCTGGATATCTGAAATAGTGAGCTCGGGTAGGAAAGGGTCTATTAACTAATAACAGGTGTGACATTCAAAAGAGCGCAACACTTGGGTGGTGATGAGGTAGACATAAGAAGGGTGCTCGCTGCAACACTAGGCACGGGCGTCTTACCGCAGCGTCTGGCGAACATTGCCACCTCAGTCTAGCATGAAATTACTAGAACGCAAGAATTAGCAGCGGTGGTACTACTACGTCTTTACGGCTACTACTATATATATTGCAGGCGGGGAGCGTGAACGGATGCGGGTGATGTGGACAATCTGGATCAGGAGGGGGAAGGGCACTAGCTACCCGAATAACGCGCTCTATAAAAGACGGAATGATCATTGGGCTATGTTAATCAGTGACCAGATTGCTGGCGATGAGCTTGACGTTATGGTGGTGCCCATTATTTCCCGCCGTTGTGCTTTGAGGCGTATTGTCGGGGACGGGACTTGGTGGACTTTGGTCATCTCGACTGCAATCGCGATGACGTTCGGGATAGCGAACAAAACCACCGATTTAGAGATTGAGCTATGTGCATGTGGACGTATGTGTATGTATCTAAATTGATTGCTATGACCTTACATAAATAAACTCTTCGAATAGCGAGTCAACTCTTATCAGGTCTCAGGCAAGAACAGGAGTACTTGCAGAAAGGTATCCCCTAACCTTCAAACGTCAAAGAATGATGAAAACGGTATCCATCAAGAGTAACAACAATTCAAGCGTCTGATTGTATTTAATGCCACTAGAGACATAGGGCCACTGTTCTCATCTAACCACATCGCTTCCCTTCGTGTCGAAATCAACAGCGTAGTGGTGACCCAACAGTATATACTACCTTCTATTACAGTACATTAACTTCATCTGCCTAGATTCTTGCTACTGCTCCGCTTCGCAAGGGACAAAAATTTTTTTTTGTTCAGGAGAGACATCACTCTCTATCGGTAGTATAGCCCTTCTTTTGTTTTATGTTGTCAATGCCTTTCTATCCACCAGAGATCAGTTTCCCCAGAAAAGTTTTGACTACTGACACTGGCAAGATCTTATGCGCTCCAGAAGTCAGTAAGAGAACGTAGGCCCAGAGAAATGGAAGACACTTTAGGGCGTCTCCAATGACTGTTCCAGAGCACACTTTGGCATAGGCAGGGAAACGACTTTGTCAAACCTGGCGCTAGTTAGCCGATATCCTCTACTAACATCCCACATCAATACATGAATGGGTATAATAAGGGTGCTGAGTACATTAGCCTGCCTATAAACGCTAAGAAATTTTGGTTATATATTAGAAGACCTAGCAACAGCACCCTACACAACAGTAGCCTACAAAGATGAGGCAAAGGGAAAAAGGGTATACTCACCAGGACACATCCCCAGGCTAGCCAGGTGCCATAAACGCAACGCTTGGTGGTATAGGATGCCGGAGAGCATCACTGATTAGAGCGCCCCCCATATAGGGGCGACATAGAAGACCGCTGGGAAAGCATGTATTTGTTAGTGTAATTCTCCAGGAACGCAAAGAGTATACAGACAGCTGACCCCGCAGTGAAAGAAGGTAAAAACAGACCTATTAAGGCTCTTCAAGCTGTTCCCAACTCTCTTCACGTTCATGAAACACTTGTTCAAGCTCAAATAGGGCCCTTCGTGGCTTTTAAACATAGAATATCCCGCAGCGTCGAGAGGGGTAGGAAGTAAACAAGCTGCGAATCCACTGCCAACACCGGCCAGGATATGCGCATACGTATGAAATATCTGGAGCCATAGCGAGCACCACAGCCAGCAGAGAGGGTAAGAACGATGATACAGAGATCGCATTTGAAAACCTGCAACCACTAGTATCACGTACTATATGGTGCGCTCTCCGCTTCCTTGACTTCAAATTCCCCTAATGAAGGCCTCACGCCATCATAGCAGGGAGTTTCGTTCCACGCTTCTTCATCTTCATGGCAGACACCGAGTAATTTCTGCCGCAATTGCAAGCAAGTTGTCTGCTTTAGATTTTTTATCTAAAAAGGCGAATTTTATATGCTTTCACTGGCCTTTTTGGTGTAAGAACGGGTGGGGTGACCAGCGGTCTGTCCAGGCTTTGGACTTTGCCGTGATATTATGGGTGCTGGTACTATGTATAGCTAATTAGTATAATACTTATTTCATAATATAGATAAGATGGGTGGGCGAAGAGCGAGTAAGATGCAAGAAAAACCAGTCATCTATCGCTATGCAAAAAGAAAATACCAGCTTTATGTGGACGCAAAGTGCACAGTTGGTTTCCTTTTATCTTGGGAAAGTTTTCGAGTAGATAACCGTCTGCTTGAATCAATCATCGTGGTTTCCATCAGAAGAAGGTTTCATTGATCGGCCCGGCATATTGGCGTTGGTAATCTCAGGGGCAACCCCGGATTCCATGATGTAGAGCCGCTAGTTTGACTTCAGCATTTCTAACTTTCATCATATTGCCTTTCTTCTTTTAAGATTATGTCAGACTGTTTCTCACAAGTCCAGTATGGTGGCATCTATAATATATCTTCTATTTATTGACAATGTGTTTCAACATGACAGGGTTGATATGCGTAAATAGAATCCGCTCATCAAGCTGTGCATCATCAATATAGATTTGTTTTGTTCACTGGATCATACATTTCTGCAGCAATTTGAAAATTGTAATTGCAGCAGTCTTCACATCGCAGCAGTCTTCACATTCAAATGATCATTGATGCTGAGCCAGCAGATGTGAAATGGATCGAAAAGGTTCAAGATTTCATCATGCGTTTCAGCTTTGATGAATCGCTTCGTCAAGTCCATTATTTGTCACTCATCTGTGACCGGGATAAGGTTATATTACAATAGCCGTATATAGGATCAGGGTGAGAGGATTGGGAGTTGATATGTATGCGCAGCGCTAACTGGTTAATCCGATCAGTATATAGGTACCGAGAGACTCTATTATGCAGAGAAGGAGGGATTTCTTACATGAGTAGTCGCGGTCAAATTGGATAACTCAATGGTAAATGGGGCTTAAATATGCAAAGAGGACGTGGGCGAAGACAATATGGGCGAAAAGGGTGTAAGAGAAGGATATAGGAGAGAAAAAAGAAGGGTTTATATAGACAAGCAAAAGCGGAAAAGCGGAACCATTCGCGAGGCCGGAATTCGCGAGAGCATAGTGTTAAGTAGATATTAAGCGCAGGCAACACAAAACTCAGAGGATAGTCAAATGCACCGTGGCACAGACGTTCCTTGGCTGTGACACTTGGTTGGCCATTGGAGGGTAGGCTTTCAGATACAGGTTTGTAATTATGTAGTGAAAACCTTCATAAACATCAAGAAGCTGCGAGGCGAGAGATGAACAGGTGGTAAAGCTAGAAAGCTTTTACCAGCCATATCCAGTCGGTTGCTTTTCGGGCTAAAAATTTATCATCAAGAGCCTCATGGTATTATAGCGAAAGAGCTAATCGTTGCGTAAAAGCAGCCGCAAGCTCTCAAGATGTTGCAGTATAGAGATAGGGGCGGAGCGAAGTAACGGCGAAAAGGTTCAAAATCTAGTGCCAAAAACATGTGTCGAACTTGGGGACATTAGTCACGTTCGCGACAGGCTCTTGGAATTTCGGTAATAAAATAGAATAGGACCAACCGGACCCGTTGTTGTTCACCATTAACATTAGCCATTAGCCGGGATAATAGGGACTTCTCAGAAGATGCCCAGGTTGCCTGTTCCTGATCCCACTGCAGAGCGCTGCCTCCTCCTCTTCTGCAGCAGAAACGACAGCAATAGCAACAGCAAACATCACCACTACTTCCGCTCTCAACACCGTCACCGGCCTCGCTATCTTCAATCTTACCGAGCCCTGCTTGAAAAAGCGAGGCATGTAGCAGTAGATGATATATGCATGTAGGCTATTCAGCCAACGTCAGCGCGGAAAGGTGAATAATTTGATTCATGAGGTAGTCCCCCATCCATAAACTGGACTTTATAATCATAAGTATGACCTGTATTAGTGTGTGAACTGTAACTCACTGCCAAAAAGGATCAATCCTTCTGGACAGGGCCAGAATGGTACTTCAAATATGTTTGATATAGTGTGACAGGTCCCAGAAATGGATACCTTAATGTGCAAGTTCAGCGCTACTCGCAAATGGTAGGCGCTGTATGCTATTAGATGAGTAGTGCGAGAGGAACGAAGAAAAAACCAGCAAGGGGATAATCATATCCCTCTCTGAAATGCATTCATTCCATGCACGCAGTCACTGTGTTCATGTCTTCTTATGCAAAAGCGCATCACCCGCCACAAGACCCCGGTAGAAAACCACGAGGTCATTGAAAGAATAGTGCAGATTCAATACCCGCTTTAAGGCTTCAATGAATTTCCAGTGTGTCTGACTCCGGGTGTATGCTGAACCAGGAGGTGAATATGTCGCTCTGCAAATTAAATGAGCCACCAGGAAGGATAGAGAGTGTAATGAATAATAACGCTTGGTGAAGAGGGAGTGCCGTTCGACCGATCCACACAGGAGCGAAGAACCTCGCCATAATCAGAATTTAGGTCATCATTGGCAGAGGAAGCGCATGAGACTGAAATCCAACCCGGTGGCTGATATAATTCCCATAAACTTGCTGTTCCTGAGTTTTATAAAACGCTGCAAAACGCATATTGCTCACGATCTTGCTCTATGGGAACGGATTGCAAACAACTATATCGAGATAGAAAAGGATTGTCTCCTTCTTTCCTATCTGATAGCAATATAACGAATAGCTCACTGCGATGGATATTTCGAAGAGATATATATCGGAAAATCCTTTCCCCGAGGGCCTTCGTCTCTCCTGCGCAAGGGAAGAAAGAGGATAGCCAAACTGACCAGAGAAGAAGATCAGTCGCCTTATTACAGACCAGCGAGTCAGTGACTCCCGCAGTCTAGGCTGGTGTAGCCCAACAGGCAGATTGCACAGGGGAATAAAAGAACAACTCCGATGTCATGGTCCACCATCGCCATCAGACCTCGCTCGAGACCATCCTCAACTTCGCTGGGCCCCAGGCCTTGCCTGCGGACCAGCGTGCGCCCGCGAGACGCAAATTCTACGCCATCATCAACCATTGCAGGGCAGCAGAGACTCTGAATCCTGATGGCTCCTACAGTCGTTCGCTCCTCATCCGCTATACCTACGAGTATGCACGCTCGGAGCTCTCCCAGGACACCTTTCTTCGTGCATTCTTTGCTATCATGGACCTGGATGAAGATCTTGACTTGACCCAAGAGGGAGACCAGCTGCGGGAGAAGCTGGCTGATTTTGCAGAATTTCTGATGGAAAACTTCTTCATTCCCCGTTGGTTGTCCCGCCTAACCTACCGTCTGCTTTCTGGTACTCACCCTTCTATGTCTGTTACAGTCAAGGCTACAGGCCAGCGAACCGCACAGCCGTCACCAGCCCATCTCTCCGTTATCCAAAGAGTCCAGGGCGGCGCACACGAATATCTCCCATCACCTGATCGGATCTCCGTCCTGCGAGGCATATGTCTCATGCGAGACCACCATCGTTGCGTAATATCCCGCCAATTCGACGAACAGGAGGCCATGGAGCGGTTTAAACGACATGACGAAAATGCTGCACAAGATGATGAAGGAAATCCACTCGCAGGACAGTCTTTTGAATTCCTAGAGGTCGCCCACATCATCCCACATTCTCTGACAAAACCTGACGCCGATGGTCAACTGGTAGGTCCCCATCAAAAATAGTATGCAATCTTCCTGGTGAACTGACAAACCTCCTCAGAGCGACTATAAAAAAGCCGCGCTGGCCGTCCTCAACATGTTTGACTGTGACGTTTCACACATCATCAGTGGTGTTGATATTGATCGCCCTTTCAACGCCATAAGCCTCACTCGAGGTTTACATACCAACTTTGGCAATTTCTTAATTTTCTTTGAGCCAGTTCCTGGCCAAAACCATACCTACCGCATTGGCAAATTCATGCCTGCTTTTATCCGACCTGAGATTCCCGTCACTCGGACACTCTACCTTGTGGATAACAAGTCAATAGAGCCCCCATCTGCTCGCCTCCTAGCTATCCACCGGGCCATTGCCCATATTCTTCATCTGTCTGGCGCCGGAGATTACATTGACAACATTCTGCGCGACATGGAAGGGCTGGGCGCTCACGAGGGAGGAGGGACAGAACTTGGTCGGATCATAGCTTTGAGGTTGGGCGGTTGGCTGGACGGTGCAGTCAGTGCTTAGGTACAGGCATCTAGTTAAGCACATCACAGCACAGCACGTGGTAACCAATTGGTCAGTCAGAAACTGGACTGTATCGCGTAGACTGATGCAGGAGACGAGCATCCTCGCGGGGTAAAAGACGATTCTATTGACGGTCATGGACTGGTTATTAGCAGGTCGCTTGCACAGAGCGCCCAGTGTATGGCATTGTCATACCATATGGCGATGGTAGCCGGCAGCAGTATCATCTTCCCAGGAGGTATAACAGACAGTGTCATCACTACAGTATGCCTATGAACAATGCTTGAAGACTATGACGAGTTTTCATATATCAGCGCTTCACCTCGAGCTCCCGCCAGATATTACAAGTATGTAAACGACTTCCAGCTCATGCGGCGGCGCTTGAACCTTTCGGTAGGAAGGGGTTGTTCATTTGGTTTTCGTCGACATCGCAAGGTAGGTAGGCAGTACTAACGAACGATTTCTTCAGGGCGCTGGGAAGGGCAGCTTTCCTCATTACCGCAAGGTAGGAGGATATCAGGGAGCCATTTGGAAGCTTGTTCTTTTCTTGATATTATTACGGAATGCATTATGAAGCTTGTGTGTTCTTTTTTTTTTTTTTTTTTTTTTTTTTTTTTTTTTTTTTTTGGAATTATTATATTAGTTTAAACATCTTGCAATTTTTATGACTGCTGATATCAATGTATATCTGTAGCATGTGAGCAGTTTGAGCCATTGCATCAACAAGCATATCTACATAGTACACACTGATAGAATAGTTATTAATCAAAGAGAAGAAACTCATAGGTGAACGTTGTTGATTGATAGAAACTAGCTAGGTTGAAAGAAGGTGTGTGGGGCACATGATTAGAGCTGCCGTGACATAACCCTAACAGAAACAGATAAATAGTCTACAGTACTTAAAGGCCTCATTGCTCACGCAGCATTTGTTTGAGGGATTTGTAGATGTCTGTTTTTGCATTGACACAATCTCTTATTGATTTTGCTTGCGCAAACTTAGTCAGGAGATCTTCTGACTGAATTTTGACTCAGTGTCTCATTCTGCATCTTCTCTCACCTGCAGCAACAATTCTCTTAAGCTTGATCAGGTATATACAAATTCAATTGCATTGCTCCCTGCCACTATAGCAGCTCTGGAGGCAGGATTGGAGCGTCAAGCAGGCATCATATGCCTGCAGGAACCCTATGTTATCAG